>PVJN01012115.1:0-52171 GCA_004026805.1 Lasiurus borealis | reverse complement strand
TTTTTTTCTTTTGTTTCCTTTGCCAAAGGATATATATTGGCAAAAATATTGCTATAAGAGTTGTCTAAGAGTTTACTGCCTATGTTTTCTTTTAGGATTTTTTAACTAATATTTTTCAAATCACCCTTTCAAAGAACCTTTTTCAAATACAAGGTTCTTTCTTGAGGTCTATCCTGGTGGTATTTTGAGCAATATCCCTTATCAGCATGCTCAAATTATTTGTCTTACTTTACTAACACCTTTTTCTCCTTCCCTCCAAATTTCTGATGGTTTCTAAATTTCATTTCTTTTTTCAGTGGGTATTTATATTAGAAAAGATCAAACAATAAATGAAGATAACTCAGGCTCAAATAAATCCTTATGATGTGTTAGGATGTGAATAAAAGACATACCTTGTAAAATCTTGCAGAAGATAAATTGCAAATAAATAAGTACTAATCAATATATTTTGAATGCTAGAGAGCAGTGGAAAATGCCTTTGAATTTTTTACTTTATTTTATTGATTTTTAGAGAGAGGAAGGGAAAGACAGAGAGACAATGATGTAAGAAACATTGATTGGTTGTCTCCAGCATACTTCCTGACTAGGGATCAAACTCACAACCTGGTATGTGTCTGGAACGGAAACTGAACCTGCCACCCTTTGGTGTATGAAACAACACTCCAACCATGCCACACTGGCCAGGGCTGTCTTTGAATTTTTAACAAAAATAATTTAATTTACATTTCTGGCCAAAACCAGTTTGGCTCAGTGGATAGGGCATTGACCTTTGGACTGAAAGGAATCAGGTTTGATTCTTGTTAGGGGCATGTACCTTGGTTGCAGGAACATCCCCAGTAGGGGGCGTGCAGGAGGCACCTGATTGATGTCTCTATCATCGATGTTTCTAACTCTCTATCCCTCTCCTTTACTTTCTGTAAAAATTCAATAAAATATTAAAAAATAATAATTTAATTTACATTTAATTGATATCACTTTATATAAATAAAATCAGAATATTATCTGCTATATATTTTGGTTTAGGATATTTTTTAGTTTAGAATATTCATGGAGACAAAACAAGGAAGCTATCTGAGGAAAATGAGGATCTCGAATCTAGAGAGAAGTAAATCTGACTCAGGAAAGCATTATCAATAATCAGTCCTATTTGAGTCAAACACAAGTTTTGCTAGAAAGGGCTATCCAAACTGAAACAGTGACTGATACAAAGCCTTTGGAAAGTGGAAAGAAAAATAATGAAATAAAACTAAAAACACTGATGATAGATGTATGGCTAGTTTAAACAATAAGTTCATAGAAATTTATGTTTGAAAATATAATTAAATTATTTACTACTAGGTTAAAAGTTATAGAAGAAAATAATTGTAAACACAATAAACTACTTGGTATCACATGAAAACATATTAAATATGGTTTATTAAATTATGCAAAATAATTTAACACTGATCAGTAATTTATCTATAAATTATATTAGGAAGATTTAGGGAAGGGATTTTAGCTTTCAAACTTTTAGTAATAGTTGATTTTTAAAACAAATAAACATCCTACATAATAAAGAGATAATATGCAAATTGAGTGCCACCCTCACAAGATGGCTGCCTATAACCAGGCAGGCAGGGGGGTTAGTGAGGGACAATCAAACAACTAAACAAGCAGGCTATGTGGGGCGACCAGGCCAGAACTGCAACCAAGACAGCAGGGGGAGGGAGGGTTAGGAGGGGGGACCAGGATGGCTGGGGGGCAGTTAGGGGCAATCAGTATAGCACACAGAGGCAGTGAGGGGTGATCAGGGTGATGAGTGTGGCAGTTAGGGGCGACCAGGCAGGCAGGTAGTTGAGCGATTAGGAGCCAGTGGTCCAGGATTGTGAGAGGGACATCTGACTCCTGGTTTAGGCCCAATCCCTAGCAGTGGGACATCCCCCAAGGGGCTCTGGATTGGAAAGGGTGCAGGTTGGACTGAGGGGATCTCCCCCATTTATGCACAAATTCGTGCACTAGGTCTCTCGTTTAAAAATAAGAGGCCAAAGTCCTTATATGTCATAACTCAAAAAATTATATTAACCAAACCCTTGCACCATTCATACAGTAGAGTTTTCTAACCTTTTAAAATTTAAATCTTTCTCCCCAGAAGAATCCATTATTTCTTGATCTTATTTTAATCTCAGCAAAACTTAACACAAGCCTTAAAATATTTGAAATGATTTTTATTTATCTCTAGCCATGTAGAGGTTATACACATTGGCATAAGTTTTTGATTTGGGGCATTTTATTCTGTAGTTCTATAATGTAATAAACAATGTTAAAGATTGCAATGAAATATAAAAAGCATTTTAGATATTTTACACTTTAAAAATGTCTTCCAAATAGAACTTATTTTCTGTAATTAATTTAAACTGGAAGTATTTTTATGTATGTAGAAGCAAGCTAGTAAATGAATGAACAAAAATAATTTTAATATATTTATAAAAAGAATTTTAACTTACTTTCAATGCTTTAAGAAGCTTATTGTATAAATTATGTTTGAACAGAGTTTTATTAAAACAATAAACATATTCGCATTGTGTTTTTAAACACAATGAAAATGATATTGATCATATGTATGTATAATTTCACAATTTTGTGATATTTCTAGAAAATGCAATTGGGCCTTACTTATTTAGCATTAATATACATTAGATGGATTACAAACTGAATTTTCCAGAAATGGAGATTTATGGGGGGAATATTAAAATTAAACCATTTTATATTATTTTCTTCTCAAACAAGCTGCAAGTTCCCTCTTCTTAGTAAAGATACTAAAAATAACCCATGTTTTTGATGATTAAAACTATTTTATTTTGTAAAACAATCTTCCCTCAAGAATATTGGAACATGTGGGATACTACAATGAAATAAGCTCAGATTGTGTTCTTTTATCTGTTTGAATGGTGTTCCTGTGTCATATCTTCATCAGTCTATTAGCCACAACTTCTCAGTGTGGTCAGTGTGCCAGATTCTAGCAGCATCCTTCTCTGTCCTCTAAGTTCTTGGTTCTTTTTTTGATGTGGTTAAAAGGCAAACAAATCAAAACAACCAAAATTACCAAATTATTTTTAAGAATTAAATCCAAAATAAGTTTAGAAGGTATCTTAGTGATTGATGGCCTAAGCCTTCTTTCCTGTATAATTGGAATGAGCCGTAGCCCTCTATGTTCATTGTATTAAACTAGAGGCATGAATCCGGGCACCAGTGGGGTTCCTCAGGCTGGCCTGCTGGATTAGGCTAAAACTGATTCTCAGACATCCTCAAGGGGTCCCAGATTGCAAGAGGGTATAGGCCAAGGCCAGGGATCTCACCAGTGCACAACTGGGCTGGGGAAGGATGTGAGAGGTTGGCCAGCTATGGAGGGACTGTGGGAGGGGTCCAGGGCATTACAGCCCATCTCACTCAGTCCCAACTGGCCAGAACTTAGCAGCAAGCTAACCTATCAGTCAGAGTGGCTTCACTCTAGTGGTCAGTGCACATCATAGTGACTAGTCAACCAGTTGACTGTCTCCCCTCTGGTGGTCAGTGCACGTCATAGCAAGCAGATAAGCACCCTTGGTTGGTTGAATGGCCGACCAGTCTACTGGACACTTAGTATATTAGGCTTTTATTATATATGACTAGAGGCCTGGTGCATGAAATTCGTGATGGGCCTGTACCCTCTCCAATCTGGGACCCCTCGAAGGATGTCCAACTGTAGTCGGACATCTCTCTCACAATCCAGGACTGCTGGTTCCAAACTGCTCTCCTGCCTGCCTGCCTGATTGCCCCTAACCACTTTTGCCTGACAGCCTAATCACCCGCTAACCACTCCCCTGCCAGCCTGATTGATGCCTAACTGCACTTTTGCTAGCCAATTGCCCCTAACTGCCCTTCCTTGCAGGCCTGGGTCCCCCCCCCCAACTGTCCTTCCCTGCAGGCCTGGGTCTCCCCCCCCCAATGCCCTTCCTTACAGGCCCAGTCGCCCCCAACTTAGAAATCCTTAATCCATTACAACTAAATCTTTGAAGAGGTAGAAAAAATTATATGTCTAGAAAATAAACTGGGGAGAACAGTTTTCATAGAATCAGCTAAAATACTGAATTTTTAAAAAATTTATCTTTTTTTAAACAGAGCAGATATGAACAAATGACATGAAGTTCAGGAGGTAATATATAGAGAGAATACACTACTATAGATTTGGATAAATATAACTATGACTTGGCTGGATATTACATCCTCCAAAGTATCTCATGAGGGTATAATAAAAGCAAGCTAAAATAGGGGGAAATATGATATACAGTAAAGGGGGTTATTGTAGCTACAGCCTGATACAGTTTGGGGCCCAGAGGTGTGAGTGTTGGACTGTTATTGATGTTGATTCACTTTAAATTATTTATGTCTTGTAACAATGAGTTTATATGTTGTTAAATATACATTAATAGCCATTCAGAAACTAGGTATAATAAATAGCATTAAAATAGTAAAAGGAGAAATATGGAGTGACACCTAATTATCAAATAAAGACAAGAAAGAGAAACAAACATATAAAAAAGAACATGTTGGCAAAGGCACCCCAAACTGTGATAACAAATAGCCCCCAATCAGTCTCTTAGCAAAACAAAGGTCCTTTTCTATGATATCACAGTCTAATGTGTTCCCATGTTGGAGCTGGGGGTGTGGGCTGGATGATCTTCCATGAACTCAGCCCATGGATGGTCCTGCCAGTTTTAGGACCTCAGCATCTTCCCACTGACACTTTCTAGAAGCCACTTTCCAAGTAACTTCACAGTAAAATGTCTAAAGAGTAAAGACATCACTTCTCTGAGATCATTACTATTCTTAAATATTGATATTCTCATCTGAGACCCATTTCACACTCCACATATGCCTTTTAGGACCCTATACCTCAATCTCCCTCACCCCAAATACAATGACTTTTTCTAGTAAGTGTTTATATTAGGGTATTCCTGAACATGAAGGATTTCTAAGAGGCTTCTGCAGAACACATGTTTAGTAAGAAAAATGACATAAAGTTGGAAATGAAATAATGCAAATTATTTCTAAATGTTCAGATCAGACAAGAGGAGCCCTAGTCTGCTAGAACATTCTTGCTCTTCATATAGTAGCCAAACTGCCATCTTTTATTTCTTCAAACATTGGAACTTATTTGTTGTTTCTGCTGGTTCTGAAAATATCACATTTTGCTTGGTTTCAGTAATCTTATTGTGCGCTCATACACACTGAATTTCTTCTTAAGAAAATCATTTTTCTTTCTTCCTTCCTTCCTTCCTTCCTTCCTTCCTTCCTTCCTTCCTTCCTTCCTTCCTTTCTTTCTTTCTTTCTTTCTTTCTTTCTTTCTTTCTTTCTTTCTTTCTTTCTTTCTTTCTCTTGACTTGACATTGTTGTTTCAACTTTTATGTTTTTGTAGTTGCATTTTGGATTTTCATCAAAGATTTTGATCTGAATAATTTAAATGTTTCACAACTAAATTGTTTTCTTCTAGACTAGCATCTGATCACATTTTATAAATTCCTCATGAAAATTTAAAAAGAAATGTTAGTTTTTGATCTGGAAGAGTCCTGGAGAGGTTGAACTGGCTAGAAAAACTGTGAACTGTTCTCTGCTCTCCAGAGAGGGTCTGACTTCCCCGACCAAGTGCGTCCCTTTGAGTTCAGCTGCATGACAGGACCATTGCCAAGGCTCCAACCTCTGTGACAGTAAAGAGTTAACCTTGCCTAGTCATTCAGCGCATCAGCGATTCTGCCCCATGATACCCACTACAGGGAAACATGGTGTACCAGACTCCTGAGAGAGAGCAGGCTGTCTTTGGCTCCATATACCAAGTATCAATTTAATTTGGATGTTAGTATGAGCTGATTTCTCAATCCATAGTCACCACCTTTCTCCAATTTCATGAGCTCAGTCATATGAGTGAGAGTATTTCCCTGCTCATGTTTGTGGGCTTCCTCTCCGATGAGAGGACAGAACGGAATCTGCTTAGTAGCCATGTCAGATGCACAGCAAGAGGGGCCTCTGCTCTGTCAGTGACTCCCGAGGTCTCTCTGAACTCCTTCTCTTTCATCTCCCAGAGACAGGCCAGCAGATCTCAAAGAAGATTTAAAAGTTCCTCCTAAGTTTAGATTGTTATGGAAACAGATTAGCCTTCTCAATACAAATTTGTAAGAAATACTCTCCTTACTTATTTTTTTAAAACAAATAAATTGATTCAGTTCTAATTTCCCTAATTGGGAAATTCTCCTGGGGGCCAATTTAAACTCAGCCATGGAAGAAGGAAGGGAATCTATACTTTCCTGATAGCCTTATAGCATTAAATAATCCTTAAATTTTGACAATGTTTTAGGCCAACTGTGATGGCTATCAAAGCATTTATTGTCTAAATCCCCAAGGTCTATTAGAAGCCCAGCTTTGCTATTCAGAGCACACATTTGTTTTCTCTGAAAAGATAATGTTTTCAAAAAAGTTAAGTATTGTCCTGGCCAGTGTGGTGCAGTGGTTAATGTGCTGACCTATGCACAGAGGGTCATGGGTTCAATTCCCAGTCAAGAGCATGGATTGTAGGTTTCATCCAGGCCCCCAGTTGGGTGCCTGTAAGAGGCACTCATCTCTCTCTCTCTTTCTCTCTCTCTCTCTCTCTTTCTCTCTATCCCTCTCTCCCTCTCTCCCTCTCTCTCTCCTTTCTTCCCACCCCTCTCTCCTTCTCTCTCTCCCTTCTACTCTGTCTAAAAATCAATGGAAAAAATATACAAAGGTTTGGGTTAACAAACAAATAAATAAATAAATAAATAAATAAATAAATAAATAAATAATAAAGAAGGAAACAAATACACAAAAATGCTAAGTTTTCCCGTGGTTTGCAAACTCAAGGGGCCAAACAGTATTTCTTACACATTTGTATTAAGAAGATTTATCTGTTACCCTAAGAGACTATACTTAGGAGCCCCATGTGGCTCTTTGGTCGCTTGAGTGTGGCTCTTCCACAAAATACCAAGGCCTGGGCAAGTCTATTTTGAAAAAATGGCATTTGAAAAAGTTTAAATTTAAAAAAAGTTGGCTCTCAAAAGAAATTTCAATCATTGTACTGTTGATATTTGGCTCTGTTGACAATTAAGTTTGCCAACCACTGCCCTAGGGTAAAGGAGTTGTCACCCTCTTGGATAACATTCCATGGGATTTATAAACAAGGGGGTTAGGTATATCATATTTCAGAAATTCAAATTCCATACCTGCTCTTTCATATAACTTATTAGCTTGCGATTGTCATCTCTAAGGAAATGCAGTGCTGATCTCCCTTTCTCTCTCCCTACTTTACTAAAGAAAGGATATGCTAGGGTATAAAACAAAGTAACAGTTTGAAATAGGGATTATTCAACAGAAGAACTCCTTTAACTATTGCAGCATTGTTTGTCCATGTCAGATGCACATTTTTTTTAAAGTGACCTTAGAAATTTGTTAGGATTTTTACATATTTTAGGTCAGGACAGCAGATTAAAGTGACCGTTTTCATTTGGAGAACTTGCCTCTTTCATTTGCCAACTATTGTGAAACAATTAATCATTCCTGAGAGAATTCCAGGGAAGTTCAGTAAGAAATATTGAGGATGGCACACTATTTCATGCAATCAAGATATTCACGGAAGGACTGTCTTATCTATCTATCTTAGAATTGGAATTCAGAAATGAAATGGTTGTCAGAGGAATGCCTATTAATATGTTTATTTGAATTGAAAAATGAAGTCAGACTTTCTCTGACAGGAAGAATTCTGATCTGACTGATTAATTTAGAAGCATTCGCAAGGCTTGCCAATTAGGGTATATAGGTTGACATTTTCCAAATCGAATAAGGTAAATCTGTAGGTCCAGGCTTTGACAAACATAAAAAGTAAAGAGTGTTGCAAGATTAAAATATTTTATCCAAAACATTTATTGGCAAAGACATATTGAAATGAACAACATTTCAATCTTCCCAAACTTTTCTGAGTAAATTGAATTAGTGAAGGTGTGTCAAAATTAAATTTGAACATTATAATTAAGGGGAATTTCGGAAGCCTCAATAAGCTTTTTTGTTTATGGGGACTTTTTTGCATACTGTCAAGAAATTGAGAGCTGAATGATTAAACAGAATAATAAATTCCTTTGTAGGGAAGGTAGACGTATCCACAAATTATGTCCAATATATGTTAAACTTGTCCATTCACTGTCTACATGAGATTATTTAAAATATTTATTTTTATTAAAATTTAAAAATATATTGCAACTATTTAAACTGATGAATAATTTTAGATCCCAGCTTATAAATGTGTGAGAGGTCATAGAGTGCAAAGTTTTAAAGTACAAACTAGCAAAAATATTTGAAAAATCACTATTATTAAAAAGAGAGCTCAAATTATTGTTTAGGGATATGAGTATGGAGGTGGCAAATTGTCTATTTCTCTCTTTTTTTTATAAACCTACCACAAAGAAAGGTACACAGACTTTACTAATTATATTCTGCTACACTGGGTAATGTGGAACACTTTTGTGACTTTTTGATAACTTTTGTTCTTATTTATCTATATATAATGAATAATATTCTTTTTATTTATAGAATCAGTTAGGACCATGTTTTCCTAGCACTCAATTCTGCAAGTTAGTGTTTTTTTTTTTAACCTTTGTTTTACTATCCTAAGACAAAGAATCTTGATTATAATAATCAGGATTTATCAAACCAATCTACCTCTATATTGTGAAATATCTGACTCATGTTAAATGTGCTAAACTTAGATTATACACAGCAAGGAGCTCTATCAAATATAATTGACCACATTTGCCTCTCCCAACAATTTATGATATCTTTAAAAAAGCCATCTGATCTCTGCTCATTTTGAACCATAAAAATATAAAACAGATTTAGGTATTTGAACTAAAAATAGTCACAATTTAATGTAATAAATCTATAAGCTAAGTCAAATGATGCTGGGCTAATGCAGAAAATATTTGTTGATCAACTACAAAGGACTAATCTTATTACTCATAAAGCATATAGAATTGAGAAGAAAATATGATTAAACCAAAAGCAAAATGGGCAGAGGTATTAAATGAGAGTCCTCTGAAATACAGGGGCCTTAATCTCTTTAATCTATGAAGAGAAAGAAAAAATCTCAGCCCTAACCAGAGAGGTGAAAATACAAATGACACTAAGACATAATTTCTCATTTATCAGATTAGCAAAAATCTAAGAGTTTAAGACATTCTGTAGCACATACTGCTGGGAAATAGGCACACTGGTATGTTGTTGGAGTGCAAAATGGTAATATTCCTATGGAATGAAATTTGGCAATATCTTTCAAAATATAAATTGCATTTATATGTTGATTCAGAAATTCCACTTCTGGGAATATAGCTCACATTGCTAGTCAGTTTTTGTGGCAGCAATAGCCAACCCTAATATTTCAGTGGCTTCAAAAAAAACAGCATGTATTTATTGCTCATATTACATGAGGCCGAAGGTCATTTTCTGATCTCTCTGGTGCCTTCTAATTCCTGGACATGGCTGAAGTAGCTTCCACTCTCTGTTGCTTTTGCAGAGGGGCAGAAGCTAAAAGGGTTTAGTGGACACATGAAAGACTTCCTAAAGTCTCTGCTTTAAATTAGTACACTGTCACTTCTGCCTATTAGACAAAGATGTCACACTACTAAAACCAAGTCATCAGGGCAGTGAGGTATACTCCACCTACCAGGAACCACTGCACAGTCATACAGGGAAGGATGTGGGTGTCTAATTCAATCACAGGGAGGAAGCAAAGAGTTGGAGACTATATCTGCTTGCCTGTGGCCAATAAGAAATATATGCAAGGTTATTCATTACAGCATTGTCAGTAATAATAAAGAACATTGATTCGTAATCATTTATAAGGAGATGTCTGACACTCTATGTGCCTATCCTTTCTCTCAGAAGAATGCATGGTGTGACAGTAATGCTCTGTGTGTTAGGAATTCCTATTTTCATTGGCAATTGTGCTTGACTTATTTCAAAGTGCAATGTGATCCTTCTTGGATTACAGATTTTACATCATTTAAAATATTAAATTGTGCTTCCAATTCATGCATCTAATACATATTTATTGAGGGCCTGGTATGGTTCAAGTTGATTTATGTGGAGGCAATCTGATGGATTAGGTATGTATGATAGGCATAATTAAACTACAGGAACAAAAATTCAGTATCTCTCAATCCCATATTTTTAATGCTAGTCTACCTCTGCCAAGCTGTTCTCGCTCAGGTTATAGGTACAGGCATTTGAGAGTGATGAAGAAGGTGAGGATTTTGACACCAGGAACTAGAAGTCTATGGCAAGAAATTATTTTTAAGAAAAATTATATCAGCTTAAAAAATGTATTTGAAAATGCCTGGGCAGGTATTACTGCCAAAACTTCTGTGGAAGTTGCTATCACTAGAACACAGTCAAAAAAAAGCTTCTCTCTCTCCTTTTTTTTTTTTTTTTTTAGAATTTCAGATATGAGAAGGCTCCAGATGAGAATTTTAAGTGGGGAAGACAGGTAAAATGTTTTATAGGGTTTTAGAAACAGAACAGCAGGCATCCTGTAGCTTGTTTTGCATATAATTGCTCAAGGATGTTTCTCAAAAGATAGAGAATTTGTACTTGTGGTTTAGTAGCCATTGCTTGGGTATTTTTAGAACAATTAAAGATTGAAGTCATGATAAAAACCAAGCAGGGAACAAAGCTGTTGCAGAGAACACAGGAAAACTGCCTGGAAAGGTCTCAGTGCTCCCCTGACTCACACACTTTATTGGTAAGAAAAAATGCCAGTTTTCTTAGGGAATTAAGAGCTGGATTGCAGGTATCTGCCAGAAGCAAATTCTCAGTATTAATTGATTCAAGCTAATGTTACCAAAAGATATTTTCTCTGAGTACGGGTTGGCAAACTTCAGCCTCCCCCTACTACCTGATTTTATTTTTTAAATTTTTTATTGATTAAGGTAATACATATGTGACATTATCCCCTTTTACCCGCCCACCCTCACCCCACTCATGCCTTCACCCCCTTGTCATCCGTGTCCATTTGTTAGGCTTTGTATGCATGCATTCAAGTCCTTTGGTTGATCTTTCCTCCTTACCCCCACCCTCCCCTACCTTTCCTATGAGGTTTGATGGTATGATTGATGCTTCTCTGTCTCTGGATCTGTTTTTGTTCATCAGTTTATGTTGTTCATTATATTCCATGAATGAGGGAGATATGCTTTTTCTAAAGTTTTATTGAAACACACTGTACTTTTTTATTTAGAGAGTATCTGTGGCTGCTTTCACAAAATAGCAGCAGTCTTAAGTCATTGGCACTGTTTTTTTTTTTTTATGACCCACACAGTTGAATATGTTTATTATTTATCCTTTTGCAGGAAAGGTTTGTAGATCCTTGTTTTGGCAGCAAAGTGGTGGCTGCTAGAGCTGCCCTAACAATGTACCAGAGACTGGGAGGTTAGAAATCCAAAATCTAAGTGCCGGAAGGATTAGTTTATGCTGGTGTGTCTCTTCTTGCTCTCCTGGGCTTTTAAATGGTTACTTTGAGAGAGAGAGAGAGAGAGAGAGAGAGAGAGAGAGAGAGAGAAATGGAAGGATGGACTCTGGTTTTATTAGATTAGGGCCTTACCCTCATTTAACCATAATTAGCTACTTAAAGGCCCAATCTGAAAATGCAATTAACTCTAGTGGTTTAGGGCTTTCACATGTGAATTTTTAGGGAGCTAAATTCAGTTCATAGCAGTAGCTTTAAACTTGATTCAGGGAGCAAATGGAGGGGCATCTTTACTAGCGTGTTGCAGGTTGGGATTAGACTAAATATACAAAAGTCTAAAAAATGTATTATGATAAACTACAGAAGAAACAAAGGAGGCAGGTCAAAAGCATTTGTTAAACTTTATTTTCAGAATGAAATTGTAGTATGTTTCTCTGAAATCCTGAAAAGGAAGTTATTAAGGGATTATATAATTCATGCTTTTCTTCATTTACTTCTTTTTCAATAAGTATAGTACTGTATTTGGTCTCATAGTGCCTCCTAGGAATGAATAGAAGTTTACAAAAACTGTTTAAATGTCATGTGAAATTGGATATATGTTTTTAGTGAAAAATATTAGCTTTTATGACTTTTAGAAAATTAATTTAAATACCATATTTTTGTATTGCCTCCTATAAAACAATATGATGAAAATAATAATAACCATGTATCCTTAACAGATTTGTGTGATATTAAAATAATATGTTAAAGAACTTGAAAATTAAGTGCTTGTTCAAAAGAATACCTCTCTCTTTATTTCTAGAACAATCCACATTATATTTCTCTGATTGGCTTTTTGTGAATCAATGTATTTTAAAAGCTCTACTTTAGCATAAATTATACTTTTTGATATTTAAAGTGATTAGAAATATTGTTTGAAATAATGGCTAGGTCCCTACCTTACCCACACCATCAAATTCTTTCCACTCTCTAGCAATCAGTTGAGAACTTTGTAATGTTTTTATTTTTTAAATTGCTTCTTTCCAAAACCTGGAACTTGACAAGAGTATTGAGTTACTTTCAAATAAGTTATGCTTATGTTTTCTCTTTTTAAAAATATTCTTATTGATTTTTTAGAGTGAGCAGAAGGGAAAAGGATAGATAGTTAGAAATATCACTGAGAGAGGAACATCATGCATCAGCAGCCTCCTGCACACACAACCAGGAAGCTTATGTTTTATCTTAACCTTTAATTAAAGTAATGTAACTTCCTAGTTACTTTCACTTCTCAATGCTTTTTATTCATCATCTTCTTTTGTCTTCAGGCATCTTTTTGGATCCAACTATAATTTTGTTCAAGTCCTTCCTCAAATATCTTTTGAGGATAAGAAACATTGGTATTTATATTTTCTAATTCTTACATAGGCACAAGTATCGTTCTAATTACTTACTGAGATGAATCAGTTTGTGGGTGACTACAGTATTCTTAAGCTTTTGAACCATTCTCTCATGGGCCATTCTCATGAGCCATTTTTTCATCTTTTATTGCGTCCAAGTTCCATATGTTGCATATGAGAAGTCTGAAGCAAGTTTGACTCTATTTTGACTGTAAGTGTAAAAACATTTCTGTATTTCATCTGTAGACCTGAAAAATATTTTCCTTTATTCTTGCAAGTATGGGATTTAACCAGATGATGTTGACTTGTGGGAACCTTGTCATTAATTGTTTGTTATTCAGGGATCTCTTTCAGTCTGATAATGCAAACTATTCTGCAGTTCAGGGAAGTGCCCAGTTATTACTATTAATCATTATGCTATTCTTCTCCAATTTCCCTTCGGAATTTTTTTTATGCACATCTTGATCAGAGATTTTCATCATATTTTATAATTTTTCCCTTATGATTTCTCTCCCCCAACTCCCTAATTTACCACTGATAATGCTCTCAATAATGACATTTCTTTTTGCAGTTCATGTATGGACATTTTATCTAAAATACTAAAAAATAATTTCTGGAAAGTCTTTCATTTGTGCTCTAATCATATATTCCTGAGAGTTACTATATTTTAGGTTTAATTCTGACTCTTTCTTCAATTTTAAGTAAGAGGAAACTCCTTCTTGTAGTTGTTCAGGTTAATTTTTAGCCTTTAGGTTTTTTTATATTTTTAGATGTTGGATTTTATTTTAGTTTCATTCACTTGTTTTGCCACCTGTGACATTTTGTTAGAATCTCTTGATGACAATCTGGACAGCAGGTGGTCAAGGTTCAGTAGTTTCTTCTAGTAAGGATTATCAGCAACAGACAGGCTTTGCTAAGCTAGGATATCCTGTCATCCTCAGAAACAGAAAGAAATCTGCCTTACTGTGCAGTTCTCCATTACAAGGGCCCTAGGACCTGGGAGTCCTTTTAAGAAGTGCTAGCTTTGAAGTGACTGTTGGAACTCTTTCCCAAGAGGATTTACAAGGTTCTTCCACTTTTGTCCTGCATATAATCCAGGAATCATAACACTGTTCTCCAATTTTACAGCAGATTAAAATTACCCAGGGATCCTTTAGAAGTCACAATGCCAAGTCACACCCAAAACTTTCTAAAGTTGGAAAGCCCAGCATAAGTATTTCTTATGGTTCTCCAGTGTTGCTAATGTGCAGTAAAATAATGAAAAACATTGGCCTAAATGGCTCCAGAAAAAGCAGACCCTTTATTTTACCATTGATAACCTGGGCTCACTGGTGGCACCAACACTCATAAACTTCAACTGCTTGGCTCTTGTATAATTCCAGAGATGGGAGGGAACTGTGCCTGAGTGGCTACCGTCCTAGATTCTGACATACTATAGATAGTTTCTCTATTGTTTATTACTCCAGGTCTGGTGCATGAAAGTTGTGCATGGGTCTCTAGGCCTGGCTGCTATCAAGGCTGATTGGCGTCTTCAGGCTGCTGGCCAAAGCCTCCTTTCCCTGGCTGCTAGCTGCCAACAAGGGCCTTCCTTTTTTCCACATTACCCCCTCGTGGTCAGTGCATATCATAGAGAGCCATTTGTCTCCCAGTAGAACTCCTGTGGGTATAATTTGCATATTAGGCTTTTATATATATAGATAATTGCCTGTAAAAGGACACATAGATAGTCACTTTATTAAAAATGCTTTAAATATGCATCAGCTCCACTGTTTTAAAAAAATCATTTACAGTGGTACCTCGAGATACGAGTTTAATTCGTTCCATAACCTTGAGGCATGGGAAACTATGAGATACTCGAGTCAAGGTAAACTTGTGGGTCGTGTGCAGCTGGCCGATCTGCGCGATTACTCCTATCTCAAATGTTGCTCATATTTCAAAGCAAAAATCGCTTGCTCAACGGCTCGTATCTCAAAAATCTCGTATGTTAGGGCACTCCTATCTTGAGGTACCACTGTACTGTTTTCTTCTTTAAAGCTACAAGATAGAGATCATCCCTAACAAAGGTAATATTATTTGATTCAGTGTTTCCATTCTCTAAATACTCAAGATGGCTGTTTTTGCTCTATGAGATGTTTTTCGACCTCACAAAAGTTAAGGAGAAAAAAGCATTTATAAATTGTATTCTATATGCTAGTATTAGAATTATTATTTAACTTCTGGCCTAGGATTCATTTTACCTTAGTCATCTAATTTATAGACATATAAATAGGAAATATTTTCTCAAAATGACAACATGACATATCCCCACCAATTTTTATTTCTGAAAATATATGTATGTCATTCACTTTGTCATGGAAGCATATCAGAGTTATTCTCCATGCTCAAAATTCTCTAACGCTGTCTCTAAATATCCTCCAATGTTTAATAAACTATATGCTATACATGGTTTAAGAATCTGGGAATCTCATTGCTTAGTTTATTAAATTTAATTCTAGATATTTTCATTCTTTATACAACCAATTGACCTAAAATATTTAATCTAAAGAATAGATCAAATAAGATTTAATGAGGCTGATAAGGAGAAATTCTCTTTTTTTATATAATTAATAGAGGCCTGGTGCATGAAATTTATGCATGGCGAAAGGGGAGGGTTGTGTCCTTCAACCCAGCCTGCATCCTCTTTAGTCTGGGACTCGTTGAGGGATGTCCAGATCAGGCCTAAACGGGCAGTCAGATATTCCTCTCACAATGCAGGACTGCTGGATCCCAACTCTCACCTGCCTGCATTCCTGATTGCCCCTAACTGCTTCTGCCTGCCAGCCTGATTACCCCTAACCACTCCCCTGCAAGCCCAATTGATGTATAACTGCTCCCTAACCAGCCTGATTGCCCCTAACTACCCTCCCCTGCAGGCCTGGTCATCCCCAACTGTCCTCCCTTGATGGCCTGGTCCCTCCCAACTGCCCTCCCCTGCTGGCCTGATCACCCACAACTGCCCTCCCTTGCAGGCCTGGTCCCTTCCAAATTCTCTCCCCTGCTGGCCATCTTGTGGTGGCCATCTTGTGTCCACATGGGGCAGCCATCTTTGACCACATAGGGGCAGCCATCATGTGTTGGAGTGATGGTCAATTTGAATATTACTCTTTTATTAATAGAATATTGCTTTATAACTAAGAAAAAGGGTCAAGATTTCATTGATAGTCTGAGAAAAAAAAATGAAATAACAACAAGCATTATCTTGTTTCCAAGGTCCAGTACAAAGAATTAGACAAGTCTTTGAAGGAAATTTATAAAGTAAAAACTTGGAAAATGTAACAAAGCTAATTCCCCAATTTCACAATAATTGTCTATATCATAAATGTAAGCCCAGTGAAGCATATTCAAGCAGATTTCTTTAAACTCATATTGAAAAAGATAGTTATCATAGGCAGCATAAGAGCAAACACTAGAGGATCAGGGAACTTTATGCATCTACTAGAGGCCCGGTGCATGAAATTTGTACATGGAGGGAGTGCCCCTCAGCCCACGCTGCACTCTCTCGAATCTGGGACCCATCAAGGGATATCTGACTGCTAGGTTAGGCCCAATCCTGGACCTAAATGGGCAGTCAGACATCCTCTCACAATCCAGAACTGCTGGCTCCCAAATGCTCACCTGCCTATCTTCCTGAATTGCCCTAACTGCTTCTGCCTGCCAGTCTGATAAGCCCCCAACCACTCTCCTGCCAGCCTTATTGATGCCTAACTGTTACCTTGCCAGCCTGATTGCTTCTAACTGCCCTCCTGTGCAAGCCTGGTCAACTCTATCCTCCCCTGCAGGCTTGGTCACCCTCAACTGCCTTCCCCTGCTGGCCTGGTTCCCCTAACTGCCTTCCCTTGCAGGTCTGGAACCCCCCAACTGCTCTCCCCTGCAGGCCTGATTTTTCCCAACTGCTCTTCCCTGAGGGCCCAGTCATCACCAAATTACCTCCTCTGCTGGCTGGCCTGGTCACCCCTAACTGCCCCCCTTGCAGGCCTGGTCCCTCCCAAATTCCCTCCCCTGTTGACCATCTTCTGTCCAAATGGGGGCAGGATCTTTGACCACATGAAGGCAGCTATCTTGTGTGTTGGAGTAATGGTGAATCTGCATATTATTCTTTTATTAGATAGGATTCATATGTATGATTTTCTCTGTGCATACTCAGACCTCATTGCTAGATGCATGTATTGCTGATTTGTCAGTGGATTTATTCAACTATGGAATGATGCAGTAGACAGATAGCTAAATACACAGATATCCATATTTGTTCATCTATTTTTTCTTAATTTTAACTTGTCCTACTTTCAAAATTGTAAGAGATTAAAATTCTAGTTTTGTGACTTCACAGAAAAAGTTGGTATTTGTAATATAAGAAAACATAGCATAATAATTTCTAGTGGAATTTTGAAGAGCCTAGAGGAAGTATTAAATTCTTATTTTGAGAACTCCTTATTGGTGAAAAATTATTCTAAAAAAACTAACATTCCCTAAGCATTAAGTTATTATATTTGTTCAAATTCAATGTCAATTTGAGGATTAATTTCCTACCATAGGTGAAATACATATTTTTCCCCATGTATATAAGCTAAATTTTGAATGGGTTTTAATAAATCCACTATAAACACAATTATACCCTATTTATAATATGGTAAAAAACTAGTTAATTTTAAAATCAAGGAGCTGCCAAAATCTTCCATTGTGGCATTCCTATATTCTTTCTTAGTACTGATTTTGATGTACGTCTCTCCATATGTCTGGGAGGAGCTATGGAAGTGTTCAGTACCTACTTAGCTTACAAAATACAGTGTGATAATGCAGCCAATCTTAACTCCTTCTCTAAATGTAAAAAAGTGAAGAAGGTCCTTTGGCATATGTCTGAGATTTTGCTACCTGTTGATTCCTCTAGTATTTTTATGGTTTCCCATCTTATGTTTAAGTCCTTTATCATTTTAAGTTTATTTTTGTGTATGGTATAAGTTGGTGGTCTGGTTTCATTTTTTTGCATGTATCTGTCCAATTTTCCCAACACCATTTATTGAAGAGACTGTCTTGACTCCATTTTATGTTCATGCCTCCTTTGTTGAATATTATTTGGGCATAGTGGTTTGGGTCGATTTCTGGGATCTCTATTTTATTTTATTGATCTATATGTCTGTTTTTGTGCCAGTACCAGGCTGTTGTGAGAACAGTGGCTTTGTAATACAGCTTGAAATATGGTATTGAGATCCCACCTACTTTGTTCTTCTTTCTCAGGATTGCTGCCATTATTCAGGGTCTTTTTTTATTCCAGATGACTTTTTGGAGAGTTCATTCCAGATTTGTGAAATATGCTGCTGATATTTTAATGGGGATTGCATTGAATCTATAGATTGCTTTGGGTAGAATGGACAATTTGATATGTTTATTCTACCAGTCCATGAACATGGTATGTTCTTCCATCTGTTTATATCTTCTTCTTTCTCTTTTTTCAGTGAACTGTAGTTTTTTGCATATAAGTCTTTACCTCTTTAGTTAGGTCTATTCCTAGGTATCTTAATTTTTTTTTGGTACGATGGTAAATGGGATTGCTTTTTTAGTCTCTCTTTCTGTAAGTTCACTATTGGTATATAGAAATTCCATAGATTTCTTGGCATTGATTTTATATCCTGCTACATTGCTGAATTCATTTATTAAGTCTATTAGTTTTTTGATGGAGTCTTCAGGGTTTTCTGTGTACAGTATCATGTCATGTCTGAATAAGTATAGTTTTACTTCTTCTTTTCCAATTTGGATGCCCTTTACTTCTTCATTGATACTGCTCCAAAGGCAATGGAAACTAAAGAGAAAGTAAACAAATGGGACTACATCAAAATAAAAAGCTTTTGCACAGCAAAACAAACCATCAACAAAACAACAAGAAAGCTCACTGTAATGGAGAACATATTTGCAAATGTTAGCACTAATAAAGGTTTAATCTCAACACCTACAGCCAATTTATAAAACTTAATAAAAGGAAGATAAATGATCCAATTAAAAAAATGGGCAAGGGACCTAAATAGAACCTTTTTGAAAGACAACAGAAGGAAGGCCAAGAGACACATGAAAACATGCTTAAAGTCACTAATTATCTGAGAGATGCAAATCAAAATGACAATGTGATACCATCTCACACCTGTCAGAATGGCTATCAAAAACAAATCAATAAACGACAAATGTTAGCAAGGATACAGAGAAAAAGGAACCTCGGTGCACTGCTAGTGGGAATGCAGATTAGTGCAGTCACTGTGGAGAACAATATGGAGTTTCCTCAAAAAACTAAGAATGGATCTCCCATTTGACCCAGAAATACCACTTCTAGGAATATATCCCAAGAAGCTAGAAACATCAATCAGAATATATACACCCCTATGTTCATAAAAGCACAATTTACCATAGCTAAGATTTCAAAACAGCCTAAGTGCCCATCAGCTGATGAGTGGATTAAAAAACCATGGTACATCTACACAATAAAACACTACGCTGCGCTAAAAAAGAAGAAATTCATACCATTTGCAACAACATGGATGGAAGTGGGGAGCATTATGCTAAGTGAAATAAGCCAGTGATAGAAAGACAAGTATCACATAATCCACTCATTTATGGAATATAATGAACAACATAAACTGATGAACAAAAACAGTTCCAGAGACAGGGAACCTCAAGCAGATCATCAAACCTCAGAAGGAAGGTATGGGGAGGTGAGGGTAAGGGGGAGAGATGAACCAAAGGACTTGTATGCATGCATATGGGCCTAACCAATGGACAGAGATAACAGAGGGGTAAGTGCATGAGTGGGTAATGGGGGATAATGGAGAATAAGGACACATATGTTACACCTTAATCAATAAAGAAATTTAAAAAAAAAAATAATTGTAGTCACACAAAATATTCAGTTCTCAAGTAGCTCGATAAAATAGGGCAGAAAGCTCGAGGTTCACTCTGTCTTCTCTATTTCCCTTTTGAACAATCACAGAAGTAAATAACAGTTGCCAACACACATTATCATAAAGAGAAAAGTAAGACCATTCTATGCTCCAACTTCTATTGTGCTTAAAAACTATTGTAAAAGAGCATAATTAACATTTACATTTCATAGAAGTCTTTTCCAGCTTATCTTTTTCTCTAGATGATGCCTAAGAAAAGTAGAAAAGTTATCTTAGTTAGAGACAAATTTTCACTTGAGCATTCATTTTCTGAAAGATTTTTTCATACTGAAAAGTCTTTGAAATATCATTTTTCATCTACTCTCTAAACTATTGAAAAATGTCTCCACAGTACCTGAAAGATTTTCTCTGTTTTAATATATCATTTTACATTACTCAGATGTTCTGGAAATCCATAAAGTGGCAATCATAATTTATTGAAATTTATTTCTGCCAGTCAGAAATGAATACAACAATATAGTGCATTCAAGAGGAAAAAGAAAAGATAAATGAAAAGAGTAACATCAGAAACTTTGGTTTAGAAGTAATATAAAATTGTTCTGGGAAAATTTTCTTAATTTCAGCAGTTCTAGATCATTCTTGTTACTTATTTCAGGCCTGGGGAGGACTGAGCCTAAAATTGTGTGGCAACCTTTATACTACATATCTCTAATAAACTTATTACTTTATTTACAATCAACAATTATTCAATATTTATCCACTGGATCCCAACACTTCTGTCTTGTTTTCTTTGTGCCTCAGCTATACTTTATTAATTTTATTCAAATTGTGGGTGGACTTTTCTGCTGTTTTTCCCAGTTGTTAATTCTAAGGCCTGGAATGTCTCAAGATTCTCCCTTATCTATGCTGTCGATTTAGAACATTTTATCCTGTGCTTTCATCTCCTTTTATTTTTCAATTAATACAATTCCATCTGATGAATGCAAAAATTATACTGAATGGCTCCTTTTCTTATGTCATAGAAAACTGAAGATTTAGGTATCAACATCATAGGGTTAGTATAGGGATATATGAATTAATAATGGGAATAGTAACATGAACCTGGCATAGCTCAGTTCATGTTTTTAGTATTTTTATTATACAACATGTGCAGTCATTTCAGATAAAGAGAGAGGAATTAGAATTATTCCAATTTCATTACTTTGATTGTTCAATATCCAGTATTTGTACATGTTAGAAATTATATAAATTCTAGCAAGTAAATTTCTCAAAAATACAATTGGATGGATATCTGAAAATGGCATTTCATAATTAAATTTGAGTCCTCTATAATAAAACATATTTTATCATATGATTTAATCATGATTTGTTTAACTCTTCAACTATTAGAGACATTATGGTTTTAGTTATGTTTTTTGCTATTAGGTATGATTCACAATAATAAACTTGTGTCTGTTTCTTTGCAAACTTTTTTAAGTACATTGTAAGGGTAAATTCAAGAAATAGACTTGCTAAGCTAAAGGACATGAGACACTTAAATTTGGATCCATGTTACCAAATTATTCTCTGCAGTTTGTGCCAATTTACATGGCATGAAGAATGAGTCTCTGTCTCTCTATTTTCTCTAACACTATTAAATATATATTTTTCAGTGTCAACAACTTAAACGGTGAGAAATGGCTTACAGTTTTCCTTAGCTTTCTTCAAGTAGGATTACAATCTGACAGGGTTTCATATGTTTACTGGTTATTTTTAAGAGGAGAGGAACAACTGTCCCAGGTGTTCTTCACTTTCTTCTTAAAGATCCCAGGTATTCCTCTCTAAACTTGCTTTAGTCTCTCTCTCTCTCTCTCTCTCTCTCTCTCTCTCTCTCTCTCTCTCTCTCTCTCTGTCTCTCTCTCTCTCTCTCATATTAACTCTTACCATTCTTGTTTTATAGCACATTAAAAATATGTCTCTACATCTGTATAGTATTACATTTTGTAAATGTACCACAGCTTTTTTTTTAATCCACTCTTCTACTGATGGACAGTTGGGCTTTTCCAGATCTTAGCTATTGTAAATTGCTCTGCTATGAACATATGGGTGCATATATTTGTTCTTAGTGATGTCTCAGGATTTTGGGGATATATTCCTAGAAGTAGGGTCACTGGGTCAAATGGCAGTCCCAATTTTAATTTTTTGAGAAGGCTCTCTTACTCTTTGAGCCAGTATGGAGGGGGATGTACAGTTGAATGGGTCAATAGAGGAAAATAGGGGGACATGTGTAATACTTTAAACAATAAAGATGACTAGGTAAGCTAACAAAGCAAAGGTTTCAAGAAAGCCTGGTACACAGACACAGTTCAAAGCCTGGCATGCAATTTCTTTTTCTTTTTTTGTAATTTTTCTACAAGCATCTTATAATATGTTGATCATCATATTACACACAATTAAGGTTATTTTTAAAACAAGTATCATATGTTTTGTCCTTTACATTTTATGATTTTTTAAAAAATATAATGTTTACTTACATTCCATCAGTTTATTTTCTGTATGGCTTTCACTTGTGAGATTTTTTAAAAAAGCGAATATCTTATAAGCAAATGAAATAAAATTAGGAGAAAATATGCAATTTTATGGAGGGAAATTGAAATGAGAAAAATAATATAGGTAAGAAAATAAACAAAAATGTTACTTATCCAAAATATAAAGGTACAAATATTAAGACCCTAGGAAATAATTTTAAAATTAGGCAAGATGGGGAAAAAACCAATGAAAATATATTATAACTAGAGGCCCAGTGCACGAATTTGTGCATGGGTGGGTTCCTGCTGGCCTGCTCTGATGGTGGGGCAATCAGGGGAAAGGCCAGTCGAGTGGAGAGGCCATGGGCGTTTGGTAGGCTAGCCCCACCCACCTGGTCAAACAATTTGCATATTAGCCTGTTATTATATAGGATACCAATGAATATTATTCAAAAGGAAAAATTAATAAAAATGTATATTGTCCCTTCCTGGACATTAGAACCAATTTCTTTTTTCTAAATATCTAGCATTACTGTCAACAATGAACCATGTAGACATCCCACTCACTCTCAAATAGTTTACTGGGATCTTAATTGCTCCTCAACAAAACCAGAAATGCATCCAGATTTCAGATCCAAATTCAGAATGACTAAATACAAGTCACTCTGATGCTGCTAAATTTTTTGATGCTGCTAAATCAGCACTGAAGACACTTATTTGAGAATTTTTCCAACTTAACTATGAATGTTAATACTCAGATCTATATATTAACTTAAACTTGAAAGTTCCATCCAAGTCCATCCCCCCCAACCAATAACATAAATATATGGTAAAGAATAATCAATTTTTTCTTCCAAAATTTATTGTAATATTTTTAAGAAAGAAAATAAATACTATCTGGGACACAATTAGTATTTTACATATAAATATTACCATTAGTATAGCTGTGGATCAGATGCTTAATGTCACATTTCTAATCTATAACTACATTCTAGAGTCATGAGAAAAAAAACAGAAATTAGATATTAAATATGTATTTAATATGGTTATAATGGTAAAACCTAACAATAGGCATTGATATAACACAGTACACTTTAATGAGTCAATACAGTTCCCATCATAATTCCAGCAAATTATTTTTATGGAGTTGGCAATGCAATTGTAAAATTAATTTGAAAATGAAAAAGACCTTATTAAAAAAAGCAACTTTGGGGAAGAAAGTTAAAAACTGGTAAACTACTAGATTTCAAGAGTTTTAAAATTGAAGTATTCAAGATAATATTATATCGTAATAAGGGCACACAGGCATATGCACAGAACAATGGACACAATAAAACAAAACAGAGAATCCAGAAATAGATGCTCTCGTATATGGAGATCTGATTTAGCCCAGTGACACAGTGGCAATTTCATGAGAATAAATGGCAATATTCTTAATTATTGAATAAATAAAATTACTCAATAAGTTCCATAAGTGATGTCATATTAACTGGATCTCTGTATGGTAAAAATACTAAATCTTGATTCTTCCTGCCTTACACAAAAACTCAAGATGTATTATGAACCTAGAAGTTGAAAGAAAAATTAAAAATCTTTCAGATACAAACATAGGGCAATATTTTCATGATCTTGAGTAGGAAAAATTATTTTTCCTAAAAAAATATTATGAAAAACGTGAAGAATATAGTAAAGTTTACATAAATTTACTGTAAAGACCTGTATACACACACCCTACATTGTCATGTGAACAATTCACCCTACTGTTTTATCTTATTACGTTCTATCAACTTTTCCTTTCTCTCTTTAGCTGTGGTCATGAGGTGTGGAAGTGGGGAAGCATCTTATGCTGGCAGACTTGGCAGATAATGTGTGTTTGGGTCCAAGCTACCTCAATAAGGCAAGCGTCACAATAAAGCCAGTTGTAATCTCCTTGCTGGTGGAGGGTTTTGTCTTTTTGTTAGAATCCCACAGTGCGATACAATGAGGTCTGTCTGTAGTTCTTTGATTTTTTAAATTTCTTTATTGATTAAGGTATTACATATGTAATACCATTTCTCCCCACCCCTCAGCTTGTGCCCTCACTCCCCTGGGGTCTGGGTCCATTGCTTAGGCTTATATGCATGCATACAAGTCCTTTGGTTGATCTCTCTCACTTCCCCCACACCTTCCCCTACCTTCCCTCTGAGGTTTGACTGTCTGGTAGATGCTTCTCTGTCTCTGGATCTTTTTTTGTTCATCAGTTCATGTTGTTCATTATATTCCACAAATTAGTGAGATCATATGATATTTATCTTTCTCTGCCTGACTTATTTCACTTAGCTTAATGCTCTCCAGGTCCCTCCATGCTGTTGGAAATGGTATCAGTAGAATGGTCCAAGTCTATAGAACTTCATGGACTTCACAAGTGTTTCTAATTTTTTCTCTCCTCTCAGGTGGGACAGGTGGTGTGTTATTTCCCTTCCTACAGATCAGAGACAGCTGGGATTAGGCATGTTCCACAGGTCATTTAGGTTCTGATAAAATACAGCAGGTTAGGCTCTGGTCAGCTTCTTAGCAGGGCAGGTCTGGTTAGAATCAGAATGCTCATTCAAACTGGTCCCCCTGGAGTTTCTCTCTCAGATTTGTCTACACTGAGCCTTCCAGAATTTGTCACTTGAAGAGGCCTTGTCCCTTCCTCAGCACTGGTCACTACAGATATCCTGCTCAGGTAAGTTATGCCTCTCTGTATTTGCTTGTTTCTTCAATTCTGGAGGAAGCCATTAACCCAGAGACCTCCCATCTCTTCCAGCTCTACAGAGAGTTGTCGACTTTTCAGTTTGCTCAGCAGTTTACTTGTTTGTACAGGGGTGGTGACTTCTAAGTTTCTTACCTGCTGGGCCACAAACTGGAAACCCCTCCACTTTGTTTTCTTAATAAACAATAAACTATGCTGTGATCTCCACATCTGTATATATTTTTAATTCCCTGTGAAGGCTGCAGAGTAATGATTTGTTTTAGTCTATTAATTATACACGCTATAAATTTATTCAGCAAATGCTCTATGGATAGCCATGTAGGTTGCATCACATCTTTGCTAGTCAGTCAGTAGTCTGTACGTGTAACAATTCATGGTTTTACAAGGATATCTTTAGGATACATTACTTGAAGTGGGACTTTTGGATCTAAGGATGAATATGAGAATAATTTTCCCAATTCCTCTATCTAGAAGAGGTTGCATTATTTTGCAACCTCACCAGCAATCATTGAAAAAGACTGGTTTGCCACAGCTTATTGCAATTTAACTGTGTGTACTGTTGAATTTATGGAGCTCGCTAATCTGATGGGTGATAATGGTCGCAGGGTATTTTAATTATATATCTATTTTTATAGCAAGGTTAATCTTTGTTCATAAATGCAATGGCCATTTGAGTACATATTTAATAAAAGTATTCATGTGCTGTATATATCTTCTGCTCAAAGGTGAGCATGTCCAGGTTCCCTTCCTGAAGCAGGTTTTTCTGACTGAATCTTTCTGGAAGTTCATTTCAAGTCCTTTGTTCCTTAATAAGCAGCTTAAAATCAATATCCCAAAAGGCAAAACTTTTGGTTCCTTTCAGTTGCAAATAGACAAAGCTTTTAAACAGTGATTTTATTCAAGTAGCAGCATGAAGCGTAATATGTCTGTACTTTCCAAGTTTTGAAAGTAAGGCAAAAATAAGAATTATTGTGGCATAAATGATACACCATTTCTCTTTAATAAGTATTTTCTTCCTCACTCTCATTCTTCACTTCACAGATTTTATTTCCTATGGAGTTGGAAATTTAGACTCTAATTTTCTTTAACTTTTTCTATTAAAATTTTCACTAACCAAGAATTCATAGTGAGAGTCATAATTGAATTCCTGTGTATAGAAAGATGCTTTCTCATTCTTTAAAATCCAGCATCCTTACTTAACACATTAGTAATTGTAGTGCAGAAAAATTAATTTACATTCCCCAGGATGCCAGACTGGGGGGAGAGGTTCATTTGTCCCTCATTAATTCATTCATTCATTCAGGCAGGTGTGTGGGCTCAGTTTAATAGACATAGTAGTGATGTGCAAACTGTGGCTCACGAGCCACATGTGGGTCTTTGGCTCCTTGAGTGTGGCTCTTCCATAAAATACCACGTGCGGGAACACACATAGAGTGCAATTGAAACTTTGTGGCCCATGCGCTGAAGTCATTTTTGGCTCTCAATTGTTGTACTGTTGATATTTGGCTCTGTTGACTAATGAGTTTGCTGACCACTGTGCTAGGTGATCTGAAGATAATAAAACTATGTATTTTCTTTTCTCATTTTGCTTAAAATAAAGTGGGAAGTAGGAATTCAGGTAAATATAACCACACCCTCAGGCTCCTATGGTGATTGTCCTTAAGGTTGATCTTACAAATGAGATGAACCTGGTTGTAGGTCCATTAACATGTGATGACAATCAGTTCAGAATCAGGAGTCCTATAACCCAACTCTATGAATTTGAATAATTTTCAAACAAGTAAAACTTCATTATTTTTTAACCACTACTAAAAATACTGAGTATGAGGCAATCCCTTTAATTTCATAGTCTTTTTGTCTGTAGTTTTCAGATTAATTTATTAAGAGTGCTTCGAAAGATAAGTATGGGGAAGGTGATTAGTTTTACCATAACTAAGTAAAGAGAAATTTATGAGACAAATTAAGCAAATGTTCCCATTAGAAGTAGACTTTATTTTCGACTTCAATTATGATATGTTCCAAGGATAGAAAGGTTGTTTTTAACCTGAGAATATTTCTGGATATATAATGAAACTATGACAGAATCATATTTCTCCTTGAAGTTACTCATTTAGTGCACTCATAGAGGAGAGAATATCTGATGTGGCAATCTTGTTCTATTTGCTCATGCATTTTAATGAGTTTTTGACATGTGCCCTACCAAAAAAAAAATACCTTGTAGTAAATGAGTAATGATAAACTGTATTTTGATGCAAATACACTTGTTATTTTTGCTGGGTGGTGCATTAGACTGTAAGGCCTTCCAATGCTAGCTGTCTTCTTTTTCTAACAAGCCTTTTTTTCTTTTTAATGAAAATATTTTCTGTTCTTCTTGAAGGGCATTTCTTAAGAAAAATCTGAGGATTGTTCCTAATAATCTTAAATAAAAATAAAATATGTGAGTCAACACTTTAAAATGTGACACATTTAATTTCTATGTTTTCCAGTGACATAACATGATATCTTAATTTCCCCTTTGTTAACTTTAAGATTAGATTTAGTGAAAAGATTAGATGACAGACTTAGCCATATGCCTTAATTTAGAAAAGATATTGTGGATTTTAATAAATTTGAATTTCAATTAAATTGAAGTTTCTTATACAATGTAATACAAATAGTTTCTTTTTTAAATCTCTTTAAATGTAGCTCTAGTTTTTCTTCTCTTTCTCTCTGCCTTAACCCTCTCCAGTCTTCCTTTCTTGAAAGGATTTTAATCTCTAATTATATTCTAACTTCTGAATGTATGCCTGGAGCTCAGACATCTTTCCTGTGTCCTAACTATATTTAACTTCCTATCAGGCTTTCCCAAATGAATGTGACCAAGAAATTTCAAACAGCACATAAACAACATTTGATGTACAATGAATACATTTTCTGTCAAAACTTCCCCATCTTCTTTACTTCTGTTATTCACTGGCACAATCATGCAACTTCCATGCTGCTTCTCTCTCATCTCAAAGAGCAACTGGTTAGTTTTTTCTTCCAACTTGTTTCTCAAGTTTTACTGTTATTTCTATAATAAAGAACTACACTTGTGCATCAACTCATAATGTGTTCTAATATGTCTTTAAACTAATTCCATTGCTGTTATTAAAGCTTGTTTTTCTCCAATTATTTCATAAAAATGGCTAAATTCATCTTTCAGTCTTGCAATAGAATATAAACAGACAGTTCAAATCTGCTCAGTATGTAAGTTCCAGGATTTGTTAAGAAATAAAGGTCGAGCAATATCATATTTTTATAAGATCAGGTACCTTAAAGGAGAGAGTAACCCAACATGAGCTGATACAGAGGAAGAGTTGGTCCTTATTAACATCACATCTGTGCATCGTACACACTGAGGCCAATGCTCATTTTTTTTCTTTCCTCCCCTTCCCTTGCTCCTTCTCGACCACCTCCTCCCCAATCCCCTGCTCTTTCTCCTCCTCCCACTTCTTTTCACAAACATGTTTTCAAGTAATCTATAAAATAATGTTAAGTACTTATTTGATGTAACTATATATGTTTATATTGCTATTATATAGTAACTGTGCAGTATTTCTCCTTAAAGATATTTGTTTATTTGGGCTAAGAATGTTCTCAGAATTTTAATATATAATTTGTGCACCTAAATTGCAATTATTAAAATTGTTAAGTAATTATATATTCTGATATTAAGCATTACATTCTTTCCCATATTTAAAATAGGTCTTGTTTTATGTTTGAGAATAGTATTCTTTCTTAATTTTGTTAGCTTATTTGTTATAAACTTTGATTCTAGTGACTTAAAATAAATAGAGTGTCTCTTTAAAGGACTGAGAATGACTTATAGTAAACTCTTGGATAGAAATGCCCCAGTTGATTTCAATGAGAGAATATTTCCATAATAAATAGAACAGTTTTAATAAAAAGTATGTAGGGAATATGTGTATGAATGTATATGTGCTTTGCCATTTTTATCTTTGCATATTTTGCAGTGATAATGAATATATTATTCTATAATTTGATATACATATGTTTATATAATCTGTTATTAATATTGGCAGGTACCCAGATCAAATTCATTTTTTTTACATTCTTTGAAAAGACAAGAAATTCTAAGAAAAAAGTTGAAGAATGAAAAAGCTATTACTAAAAATTCTTGTTCTATTTTTCTTGAGGCAAAAAAAAAATTGAATTATTTGCACATAGAAAAAGAAATTCAGAAAGAGTACCAAGAAGGATGGAGAATAAAAGATTAGTATCTTCTTAGAGAATCAAAAGTAAAGTCCTGCTGAAACTGGTTTGGCTCAGTTGGATAGAGCGTCAGCCTGCAGACTGAAAGGTCCCAGGTTTGATTCTGGTCAAGGGCATGTACCTTGGTTGTAGGCATACACTCAGTTGGAAGTGTGCAGGAAGCAGCTGATCGATGTTTCTCATAGATGTTTCTAAATTTCTATCCCTCTCCCTTCCTCTCTGTAAAAAATCAATAAAATATATTTTAAAAAAAGTAAAGTTCCACTCTTTATGCAAATAATTAAACACGCAGACACACACACACAAAATAAAAAAAAAAAAAAACACACCACCTAAGTGAAAGGAAATAAGACCTAACTTATTCCCATGTTATAAAAACACTTAGCCACATACACTTGATGGGTAACTTATAAAATATACATACTCGCTCACTCACACACTTATACTGAATTATTCCTTAGAGATTTCAGTTACTAGAATATTCAGATATGAAATACAAAATAAGTATTTTAATTATGTTTAAATTAATAAAGGGCAGAACAGTTAACAAAACATGACATATAAGTAGACATTAAAGGAATCATTAAGTAAAGTGAGAAAAAAATTTTGACTCTTTTTGCTAACATTTCTACATTCCTGTCATTTAAAATTAGTTATCTGCTAAATCAATGTTATATTTGAAGGGATTAAATAAAAATTTTTGAAATTATATGACTGCAGGATATGGTAAAGATAAAATCACTAGAATATTTACATGAGAAAGAAGGTGAATAAGGAGAAAGAATGAGGTGGCAGATGAATCTTATTAAACCACAATTCTGATGTATAAAAATTGAGATATTTCTACCAGTAAAATTCAACATGTTACTCTTTGTCATGAGGAGAGAGAGAAAGGGAGGAAAGAGGACAGAAGGGAGAGAAGTGAGAGGGAGGAAATAAGACTACTTACACAAAATATATTTATTTCATAATTTAGGTTTATTTTTAGTTGGTCATTTTTCTCTTCTTAGCTAAAACTTGTTCTTTTTCTTATGGAGAAATGTTATATATTTTAATCAAGACAGCGCTTGAACTAAGTTGTATGATAAAACCAAAGACTGACATCAAATAATATACCAGAAATGAAGTATAAATCAGAAGAGTTTCTTTCCTGCATAATTGAATTCATAACCCATGACTTTGAATTTCAAATTTTTATTCACTCATTTTATAATGGCTTTCTAAATTGTTTTTTTTCTAGCTGATATGCCAAAAACACTTGATACCCCAATTTTTCTCATTACTATAACTACTTTGATAAACTATTTTGAAGTCAACAAAGAAATGCTAGCATAGTGCTTGCAAGTTTAGCTCATTATATAGAGATCATCTTAATTAAGATTTTGTATGTACATGTAGACATGCTCATGTCATGGTGCTAAGTATTAAGGAATATACAAATGAAGTTCCAGAGTTTACTCTTACTGTGTTTGAAATCTCAGAAGGTAGGAAAGAAATGTAATATGTACTTATTTAATCATCATTTAACAAATATTGATAAAATCATTCTATGGACTAGATAATTCAGGGCTTTGAGAAACATTAGTTAACAAAACAAATATTCTTGCCTTCATGAAGCTAGTATTGCAAAAAGATAGACAATAAACAGCTCAGGAATGAAATAAGTACATGAAACAATTTACTACAGTGTCACATTGCTGTATATGAAATAAGAATAGAAAAAGGAGTCATTTATGTTTCGGAGCTGAAGAAAGGATGCTGTTTTTGTTTGCTTTTATTGAGTGGTTAGGTTTGTGCACATATCAAAGAAGATTTGTGTAAATATCAAAGAAGGTACTTACAAATAGATTTCATTTAACGAAAGAGTTAGTAGGGAATAGAATATTTTAGACAGGAGGATAGTAGATAGAAAAACCTTATAACAGGATATGCTTGATGTGTTCAAGGAATCAGTGGGAGGCCATTTGTGACTGCTACAGGGTAGAGAGTGGGAGTGGAATAGAGGATGAGGAGAGGGGTGGATAAAGAGAGAATGATGTAGTTGGCAGCTTGTACATGGACCTAGTGATTCTCCACCTGCTGGTGTTCATCAATAGTGTAACCCCTTCCCTCCATTGTGGGATGGACTAGGTCCTTGATTCTAGCCAATAGAATATGTCAAATGTGATGATGTATCACTCTATGGTTAGGTGATATAGGACCTTGATTGCTTGCTCTGATAAAAGCCAGATGCTCTATGGAGAGGTCTAATGGCAAGGAATTGAAAGAGGCCTGTGGTCAATAGCCCATGAGAAACTACAACACTCCATTTTGAATTAAATCAAATACTAATCTTAGGAGTGATCTAGATTGAAAATAGTATCTTTCCTGTTGAACTGTCAGGTGGTTGAAGTCTTGTAGAGGTCACATAAAAGAATGCTTAGCCATAGCTGGTTTGGCTCAGTTGATAAAGCATTGGCCTTTGGACTGATGAGTCCCAGGTTCAATTCCAGCCAAAGGCACATGCCCAGGTTGTGGGCTAGATCCCCAATAGAGGGCATGCAGGAAACAGCTGATCGATGATTCTCTCTTATTGATGTTTCTATCTCTCTCTCCCTCTCCCTTCCTCTCTGAAATCAATAAAGAAATATATATTTTTAAAATGTTCAATTATCTTTGAAATTCAGATAAACAATGACATTTTTATGTTTAAGTATAAAATATTTGGGACAACTGAAATAAAATTTTAATTTGGCATCTTATATTTTATCTCCTAAATGTAGCTTCCCCACTGAGGAATGGGGTCAACTTCTCCCTAATCCTTGACCGTCAGAATAATAAATATGTGTTTATTGCTGTTAGGTTTGGGAGCCATGTTTATGCAGAAATAGCTAACTAAAATAAGGAAGTTTTAATAAATGCATAAGGATATAACCCAATTCTGAATGAAGGCTAGGGGAGTACTGAAGAAATTGGGGTTTGTACTATGTTTTAATGTATTGATAATAATAAGATCATCTAGATTAAATTTAGAAGTTTCTTGTTTCTTTCTTTAATCTGGCATAGATCTTATCATGATTCTTCTATTCCCTCATTTACTCATCTGTAATAAAAGTAAATATACAATGTCTTTGACTATATTCATAATTTCACTGTGTTAACTTTTAAAAAAATTAAAATATCTTATAAAATATCCTTGCTGTATTCCCATTATACTAATATATATATATATATATATATATATATATATATATATATTATAACAATAGATATTATAACAATAGTTAATAGTTAATATATATTATAAAGTATTAATCACTATTATCAATGATTTCTGTATTTTTATTTAATCTTCATAATAACTATATTAAATAACATTATTTCTAGATGGAGAAACTGTGACAGTGGGTAATTTTTCTAAGATTATAAGAGACAGACCAATATACATTCAGTGAACACCAAAGTCCTTGATTTTTAATTAACATAAACTCCTTTCTTTTGTGTATCATCTGCCACTGACTTTAAATGCAACTTTTATTACTTAGATTGCTACTATTTTTATCATAAGAATATATATTTCAACTAGTAGAAGCTTCATTATTATTGTTTTCCATGAAATTTTATCCCTTGCAGATTCAAATAGTTACAGTCAGCTCTATGTAAAAAATAAGCCTTACTTCCAAAGAGGGGGACTTCTTTTTCCCCTCTGCCAAGTAGTCAGTCAATCTGGACTTAAATCCAGGTTCTGTTACAGAAGAACTTCGTAAATCTTTAGAAATTTCCTTAATTTACCTAGCCTCAGTCTTCTCAACTATAAAATGGGAATAATGATAATTATTATTCTATAATATAGAAAAGAATATAGAGTACCTATACAGCATATAATCTAAGCGATGCATGTTAAATGCTAATCCCATGTCATCAATCATTTTTTTTCCCATTGTGCTTGTCTTCAATCATTTCCTCCTTAACCACTTGAAATCTAGCTAGAATCCACAGCTGACACTAAAGTGTCCTCTTTGGAGACATCAATGATTTATTTATTTTTTAAAGTATATTTAATTGATTTTGTTACAGAGAGGAAGGGAGAGGGATATTCAGAAACATCGCCCAGCTGCCTCCTGCACACCTCCTACTGGGGATGTCCTGGCAATCAAAATACATGCCCTTGACCAGAATCAAACCTGGGACCTTCCAGTCTGCAGGCCAATGCTTTATCCACTGAGCCAAGCAGGTTAGGGCTTATTTCTGACTAAAGCTTAAGCATCTCCTCAATCCAACTCCTCTGGTTTTCTTTAAAGTTTTTCTTGTTGTTGTTGTTTTATAATTTAATTGCCCCTTTCATTTAAAAATGTATTGCTTCCTGATTTCTGTTACAATCTTTTACAACAAAGGACATCTTTGATCCTATCTTTTTATGCCATTTAGTATACTCTTTTGTTTTGCAATTACAATTTATATTCATTATTTTTTATTAGAATCTATTGTACAGAATAGTTGGCTAGACGATCATATACTTTACATGTGGCACCTCTATTTAAATAAATAAATCACCAAATCTTATAGAGCATGTCCAATGTAATCATCAGTAGACTGACGCATTGAAAATGTACGTGCATCCACGTTGACTTAATTTCTCCTAATTATATTGTGTGTTTTTTTAAATTTCTAATGGTAAGCAACCAAATTCTTCCTTGTGTTAGCTATTAATTGGTTGCCCCTTAATTTCCAATTCACCCCTGTTGCCTTGCTTTGTGATCCTGGAGCTAGACTCAGTAAAGGTCTCTCTTTGTTCACTTGAGATGCCGAGCTTGGAGGGAGTCTGCAGGAGAAAGGGGATGCTCCTCATTCAAGTGTGTGGCTGCCAGCAGTGTGCACAACAAAGGTGTGCTTGCCCTGGAGCAAATTGGCTTGCCAGTGCTGCCTGCTGGGTGGTTTCCTGCTCACCAGCCTTAGCTACCAGCCATCTGGCAGGGAGCTTCCTGCCCATCAGGCTCTATCTGCAGGCTGTGGGCCAGCTCCAGCTTGAGCACCTTCTAGTTGGTTTCTCACCCACCAACCTTGCCCCCACAGCTGGGGACTAACTGCCATAGAACGTCAATAACTTCCTCCAGTACCAATGGGCTGTGGCCACACGCCCTCCAGGAAGACTTGAATCTTAGCCCTGGGAAGGGAGCCCCTTTCTTATAGGGGCTTGTCTATAAAATTCTACTTTATTCTCCTTAGCAGGTTGTTCATAATTAATATGTGCTTATGTAAAAATTTCATATTTAAATTACTGGTGTGGTTTGTGTCCCATCTAGATTTTAACTGCAAACAGACTAGATATGGGGATGATCACAGGAAATAAACCCTAAAGGATGGGTATTTTACAATTAGTTTAATCATCTTAGTGGGTTTGGGCGTAGTGCTGGGCTTCTTTGCCAAAGGAAAGTAGAATGCTAATAAGCCATATGTACACATTCAACTTCATGTGTTATGCCAAGTAATTCTCCAAAGTAGTTGTACAAATTACACTGTGACCAAAAGTGTATTTGAGTTCCAGTTAGTCTGTTTCCTTACAAATACATGATGCTCTGTAACTGGGCTTTAGACAACCTGGCAAATGTGGTTTTAATTTTTTAAAACCACTTTATGGTTTTAAATTTAATTTTTATTTACATTAAGACTAATGAAGTTGAATACCTGTTCATATGCTTCCTGGCCAGATGAATGTCTTTTTTAAAATTTCCTGTTCAATTATCTTGCTTACTTTTTCCATGAGCTCAGTCACTTTTCTCTTCTTGATTCAAAGGAATTTTTATATAGTCCACAAAATAATACCTTTAATAGTTGCATGTTTTGCAAATAATTTCTCTAGTAGTCTCTGGAGATTCCATTTAGAATAATATGAACATTTAAATGCTGAGGAATAAATCTTAAAATTTGAACGCATACTGTAAAACTGTAAATTGAAGAAAATATGATCTATATGAAATATGCTATGGTGGTGGGCTAGAAACCTACAAAAATAAAGATATGGTTAATCCCAATATCTACAAATGTAATACAATTTCAGTAAAAATCTAACCTGGTCTTTGTGAAATTGAAAAACTAATTCCAAAATTAATGTGAAAATGTGTCAATCTTTTTTTTTTTTTACCATCTTATGACCTCCTCCCACTATACTTACCCTCTGGTATTTATCATACTGTTATCTATGAGTTGTTATTTTTTGTTTGGGCCTTTCTTTATTTTTTATTTAAATATTAACTTTTGTACCTGGCCAACCAACCACTTTCCCTCTGACAGATATTAATCTGTTCTCTGTACCTATGAGTCAGTTTCTATTTTGTTTGTTAATTTTGTTCATTAGATTCCACATGTAAGTGAAATAACATGGCACTTGTCTTTCTCTGAATGGCTTATTTTACTTAGCATAATAATATCCAGGACCATCCATGCTGTCACGAAAGGTAAGACAAGTACCTTGAGTATAATGGCTGGAACTTCCTTCTTTTTTAAGGCTGAGTAGTATTCCATTGTATAAATGTCCCACAGCTATTTTATCCACTCATCTATTGATGGACACTTCTGTGCTTCCACATTTTGGCTATTGTAAATAAGGCTGCAATAAACATAGGGGTGAACATTCTTTCAAATCAGTGCTTTAAGTAACTTTAGATCAATTCACAGAAGTAGAATCCCTGGGTAATAAGGCAGTTCTTTTATACATTTTTTTTGAGCTAACTCCATATTGTTTTATACAGTGGCTGCACCAGTATGCATTTCCACCAACAGTGCTTGAGGGTTCCACTTTCTCTACTTTCTCACCAATGATACTTGTTTGTTGATTTGTTGATGATAGCCATTCTGGCAGGTGTGAGGCGATTATCACATTGTAGCTTTAATTTATACCTCTCTGATGATATGTGATGTTGAGCATCTTTTCATATGTCTGCATGTCCTCTGGCAATCTTGAAGAAAGGTTTGCTCTACCACATATGAAGATCTACTCTAAAGCCTTGCTAATTATACAGTGCGATTTTGATATGAATATATACAAAGAGAGCAGTGAAAAATCAAAGTTTAGTAACAGAGCCAGCATCCTTTTTCTCAGTGTAGCTTGTATGGTGCTACATTGATTTGCAATTTTTCGACTTCTATTTGCTGGCATATACAAATATTTGCTCTCCAAGCTTCTTTCAATCCTATTGTGTATTGGCATCTTATATCACTGACTCTTCCATTCTGTCATATTTTTAAATAGGATTCCAGAAGGAAGTTTTGAACAGTTCTTTACATACAACTGTGATTCACTACAAGGGATTTCTTTTTGAAATTTGCAGCATATTTATTCCCACAGGAATGTTACATATTTTATTTATTAAATTGTTTTTAAGAGAGTATTTAACATGTCAGTGTCCAGAACACAATATATTTCTTCTATTCCCTTATAAGAAAATGAATTACTTTTTCAGTGGTGACTGTGGTACTTCATCAGATTAAATTGAGCATTTCTTTACTAGTTTAGTGGCATGGTTACTGTGTTTTGGGGAGATGGGGAGACTATTTCATTTGATTAGCAGAATTCCTAATAAAAAGCCTGGCATTGTGACAGACTTGTATGTATTCAATGAAAGATGTCTAATTTCCAAGAGTTAGCTATACAGAGACTACTATTGCCCATTCAGAGAAAACAGCAGGAACCAGCTTTGGCAGCACACTGGCCTTTCAAGAACTGTCCAGCTTTCGAGTTTACTTGAAAAGATCAGGCCAGTTTGGGATGGCATTCCCAGTAGGAAAAATGGAAAACTCGATTACAACTATCACTCACAAAAATGTCAGTTTCGATCACATTTTCTTCCCTCCTGACTAATGTAAAAATTTTAAAATAGTTTCACTTATTTTTCTACAATTAAAGTCAATATATTGATCAAATGATCTTAAATGCATTTTTTTAATGTGCTAGATAGGTTTTTTTAGTCTTTCATCTTTTTCTTATTCACCTGATGGAAATTTTTAAAGAAATTTTAAATAATTGAAAAGTTATTTTTCCAAGATGCACCTAGGAACTAAAATTTAAAAATAAGATATTCTGAATTACTTCAGAAAAGTGAAAATATTATTTTACTACTGTCACTGAAATATGTATTTTATGAATATCTTTTTTTATTTACAAAGAAAAGACTATGAAATTATTTTATATTAATATTAAAACAGCTGTGAAAAGGGAGGGCTTAGAGCCATGGTTGACAAACTGCGGCTCGTGAGCCACATGCAGCTCTTTGGCCCTTTGTGTGTGGCTTTTCCACGAAATACCACGGCCTGGGCGAGTCTATTTTAAAGTAGTGCATAAGAAGTTTAAGTTTAAAAAATTTGGCTCTCAAAAGAAATTTCTGTCGTTGTACTGTTGATATTTGGCTCTGTTGACTAATGAGTTTGCTGACCACTGGCCTAGGGGACAGCCTACTATTTTGCTTCAGCTTTTACAAGCTGAGATCTCATTTTGCTTGGGCACTGCCAGTGACCCAGCTGGGCTGGGGTAGTTCAAGGTTTGATTTTCCTGGGGGGATTGCAGCCAGCATCTGAGCAAGGCAGTTATAGAAGGTTCAGTCATTTGTCCGTGCTGCGGGACTCCCTTATGGTGCAGTGTTACTCTGGAGCCCCTTGTGGGCTGAGAGAGACTTTGGTAGATCATCTTCAGGGCATGATGGTTGTCCTGCCCAATTCTGCTGCCCCTGTGCTTTCAGTGTTACGCCCAATAACCCTTTAATGCCACTCCCTCCATCTCAATGTCTCCTTCTCATAGAACAGAATCTGCAAGAGGGTTTTTTAAATTTAATATAGGATCAGAACAGTATTACAAATCAGACAAAAAGAGACAAAGACAAAACGGAGGCTTTGAGTAGTGAACACACAATACCATATACAGATGAGTGTACCTGAAACGTATATAATTTTATTAATCAACTAGGGGCCCAGTGCAGAAAATTCATTGAGGGTAGGTGTCCCTCAGCCTGGCCTGCACCCTCTCCAAGCTGGGATCCCTCAAAGAATGTCCTACTGCTAGTTTATAGGGATCAGGCCTAAACCAGCAGTTAGACATCCCTCTAGCAATCCAGGATTGCTAGCTCTTAACAGCTTGCCTGCCTGCCTGCCTGCCTGTTTACCAGCCTGCTTGCCCCAACTGTCCCTCACGCCAGTGTACTTGCCCCCAATTGGCCCCTCTGCTGGGCTGCTTACCTCCAATGCTCCCCGTCACCCCTATAACTGCCTGATCACCCACAAATATGGTATCATCCTGGCCTGATCACCCACAATTGCATTCCCCTCTTGGTCTCTAACCACCTCTACTTTGGCCCCACCATGGCTTTGTCCAGAAGAATGTCCAGAAGTTCTCCCAGGCTAATTACATATTAGCCTTTTATTGAATAGATAGAGGCCTGGTGCATGAGTGAGGGCTGACTGGTTTTCCTGAAGAGTGTCCTGGATCAGGGTGGGGGTTCCCTTGGGGCGTGGGATGGCCTGGCCAAGGGGCTATGGTGGTTTGCAGGCTGGCCATGCCCCCATAGTGTGAGGGTCTCCTCTGGGGTGCCTGGCCAGCCTGGGTGAGGGTCTGATAGCTGTTTGCAGGTTGGCCAAGCTCCCCAGTGGGGATCCTAACCCCATAGATAAGGGGCTTTTTTTCCTTTTCTTTTTTTCCAGTGCCTCCTTGAGCAGAGGCCAGGGCCAGCTGGAAGCAGGTATCTGGGATTTATCTTCTATAATTGAAACTTTGTAGCCTTGAGTAGAGGACAGGGCCAGCCAGGGCAGGTGGAAATCTTGTCTTACTCCATTGCCAGGGGCAACCCAAGCCTCCTACTTGCTCCAGGTTGATGGCTTCTGCCATCTTTGTTGGGTTAATTTGCCTACTTGCTCCTGATTGGCTATAGTGATAGTTAATTTGCATGCTTTTCTTTTATTAGATGTCACCCTAATACAGTGGTCGGCATACTCATTAGTCAACAGAGCCAAATATTAACAGTACAGTGGTACCTTGAGATATGAGTTTAATTTGTTCCATAACCTTGAGGCGTGGGAAACTATGAGACGCTCGAGTCGTGGTAAATGGGTGGGTCGGTGTAGCCGGCCGATCTGCACGATTACTCCTATCTCAAATGTTGCTCGTATTTCAAAGCAAAAATCGCTCACTCAATGGCTCGTATCTCAAAAATCTCGTATGTTAGGGCACTCGTATCTCAAGGTATCACTGTACAATGTTTGAAATTTCTTTTTAGAGCCAAATATTTTAAACTTAAACTTCTTCTAGTGGCACTTCTTCAAAATAGACTCTCCCAGGCCATGATATTTTGTGGAAGAGCCACTCAAGGTGCCAAAGAGCTGCATGTGGCTCACGTGCTTCGTTTTGCTGGCCACTGCCCTAATACATTCAATAAAATTTAAAATTATAAGACAGAGACGTAAATTTGAAACCAAATAGTGTATACTTTGATCTCTTACAATAAATTTGGCTAAAACCTCATAGTTAAAGTGGTTTCTAGGAATCCTGGTAAGCATCTTTGACATCCTTTGTGTAAGGAAAGTAACAAAAGAGATGAAAATTTTACAAAGCAAAAACACATACATGCTGACTACACAATTTGATATCAAACAATGACTGCTCTGATGGATGAGATAATAGAGATCATTGTAAAAATTATTTTTAATGTAGTTTGTTACTTATTTTGAGCAAATGCTCTTTCAGTGAAAAATTAGATTATATCTGAACAGCAGTGGAAGAATAGACATTTTGATTAGTATGTTTTAGGAATGAATGATGAACCTTAACAGGGAAGAATACTTGTCAGACTGATTATTAAAACTAAATCATAATTTTACTTTTATGTTTGCTTATAACAACTACAAAAGCATATTTAAATTTATTGATCTCTGTTTTAGTCACAAGGACCCAAATTCAGAAATTACACATGTAAATCAATATCCACTAAAGTATTATAATTGAGTTACATGTAAGATGCTAATTACTATAATTGCTTATTGCCCCCTTTAATAGGGATGCTATCCATAATTTGGCCTTTCGGAGATGGTATTTGCAGAGATCTTCCGATACACATAATAATATGTCAGATGCACATTTATTTTTATGAAGACACTGCAATCATAAAGCTCTCAATTTCTTTTGTTTGGAGGGAATTGGAGAGAGTCCCTGTTTAGATGTTGGGGTCTTATAACCCACCAATATCACTGTTTTCCTACCTTTGTATACTCTGAATTCTACAACACAGTACAGAGAAGTCATCCTCATGATTGATAGAAAATTAATGCTTAAAATCAGGTTTCAAAAAGTTTGAGCTCTAGGAGAAGTTGATTTGCACTGCTAAAACACACACACACACACACACACACACACACACACACACACACAACATCATATTTACTCTTCCCTAAGTATATAGGGCTCACAGTGCTGTCTCTAGTTTTCACCTTCCTTAGTACTTACTACTCATAGTTCTACTCCTATGAGTGGCCTCTTACAATATCAGGTAGCAATTTGTCTCTCTTGCTCCAAGCAATCTTGAGGAGTTATTCATGTGATGTATTCTAGCATTTGATAATATTCAATTTGGCACTTTATTGCTGTGTTTTGGCATTTTTTCTAAATTTTAAAAGTACCTAATATGTCACACAAACACAAATATAGGATTGTTCAGGGATGAACTGATGTCAAGTATTTGTTTGACACCTATTTTTTGCCACAGTGTTATACCTTGTAAATGAATGAACCACGTCAGGTATTTAAACATCCATAAAAAATTTTAAAGTTTAATACTTCTTTTGTTCAATTGAACTGACAGTAAATTGACTGTGGGTAATACAGTTCTTAGAGTTACCCTCAGTTAATATGGATGGATGAGAGAGTGAGCCATTAATGGATATTGAACTTCATATGTACATGTTTTCCATGAATAAAATTCAGTGTCTATATAGAGTCACTCTGTTGATGGATCTGACGTTTAAACAAAAGAATAAAATGAAACATACCTATTTTGGTAGTTGGAGAATAGTCACAGAGATAAATTACAGCTTAGGGAATATATCATAACTATCTATGTTGCCATGTGGGTACTGGACATTTTGGGTGAACTACCCTGTAAAGTGCATGATTGTGTAAACCACTATTCTGATACAGAATAAACTCATGAACAAAGTAGATCCAGAGATATAGAGGCATGGATTGGACTGACACATTTCAGAGGGAAGATGGCATGGGGCATGGGGGTAAGAGATTAACTGGGCAATTTATATGCATATCTGCATAGCATGGACACAGACAATAGTGTCATGAAGGTTTAGGATAGGTGGGTGGGGGGTAGAGGAGGTCAATGGGAAAAATCAAAGAGGACATTTGTAATACTTTCAATAACAAAGATAACTAACTTAAAAAATATCGAATGTAAAATGTAATCTATATATATAAAAAGCCACCAACCATAAACAGTGATAATGACCATAACAACCAGTCACTATGATGCCCATTGTGGCCAGCAAACTTGCTCGATCAGAGGGTGGGGCTGGCCAGCCAACCTTGCAGCCCCTCCACCCTACCGGCCTGCCCCTGATCAGACTCTCCCACCCTGATCAAGAGCAGTCCAACTGGCCAAATGCCCCCTTCCTTCCTCCAGCCAGCCTCAATCCCACTCAGCCCACCTGACCAGATAGGCCCACAGCCCCTCCCCACAGCCAGCCCTCCCTGATGGCAACCCCAGGCCATAATAGAAGGTAGGGCTGGGAAGCCAACCTCCTGCAGCCCCTCTCCCTGGCCACCCCACCCCTGATGGGCCCCCACCACCCTTATTGGTCCACAGCCTCTTTCTCCTGCCAGCCACACTCCTGATCACCCCCACTCCAATAGAGAGCAGGTCCAGCTGGCCAATCTCCTGCAGTTCCATCATCCAGCTCCACCCCAGATAAGCCCTCCCCCATCCCAAACAAGGGCAGGGCCATCCAGCCAACCACTCAGGCCACTGGCCCCCAAACGGCACCCCCACCCTATTTAGGAGTGGGATTAGCTGACCCTGTCCTTGATTGGGATGGGGGGGGTCTGATCTGGGGTGGAGCCCACCACCCACAGCTCCTTTCCAGGGCTGGCCCTGCCTCCAAATAGCCCTCCAATCCCAATTGGGGAGGGGCCCATCAGCCAGTCACCTGTAGTTTCTTCCCCCAGCTGGCCCAGCCCTGATCTGCCCAGATCGGGATGGGCCTGCTGGCCAACCTCTCATCATCTCTTCTTTCCTACAGGCCCAGCCCCAAACGGCCCTGATTGGGCCTTAGCTGGCTGGACCCCACCCATGCACAAATTTGTGCACTGGGCCTCTAGTTGAAAATAAAAATGTTTAGCCTAGTTAGTGTGGCCCATTGGTTGGCATCAACCTTTGAACAAGGGGATCATGGTTCAAGTCTCCATCAGGATACATGCTCTGGTTGCAGGCTCTATCCCCCAGTAGGGGACATGCCTTTCAATTAGTCTCTCACCATTGATGTTTCTATTCTCTCTCCCTCTCCCATACTCGCTAAAATCAATCAATACACACACACACACACACACACACACACACATATATATATATATATATATATATATATATATATATATATATATTTGTGATAAAACATAATTTTCCATAATTGAAATATAATTTGGTTTTCTTGTCCTTGGTCCCTCTTCCTTTACATCTCTAAATTGCATTGATGACATAAACAGGTGATATAAAGGCCACCTCAGATATTATCTCTCAGACTGAAGAAGCCAGGGATACTTTGTATGTCCTGAAGTAAACATGGGACGGGTTTGTATGGTTGCATCTGATCTTTGCAGAATTGACTTAGTGGATGTTAAAGACTTTGGAGACTGTTTTACAGGTTAATAAAGAGACCTATGACTTAGGGGCATTAAAGATGAGCAGCAATTTACAAAGTCTATCAATTACATATCAAAATACTAATTATGAGTTGGCCTCATGTAGAATTCCCTTCAATATTATGTTTAGTGTATTTATTTTATGTGTGTAGGAGTAGTGTAATGTAGATATGCATATAATTTAATGATAAAAATAACTTTGACTTCCTACTTGCTTTATCTTTGTATTTGTTCATTAAACAAATGTTAAGTCCTCTTTGTGTTTCAAGCATTGTTTCATACTCTGGGAATATATTGGAGAATCAAAGAGAAACAGAACCCTGCGTTGAGGGACTTAGAGTATTGAGTTCTTCAGAACCCAAATTCTTGCACACTCATGAATGATGAGCAGTTTTATTGTCATAGGTCAACTTTTACATGGGAATTATTTATCATCCTGCAGACATAATATTTTATAATTTAAAATCTACATGCTAATAATCTGTCTTTAGCTTATGCCAGGTATTTGTGGGTATCACAGGTAAGAATATTGGCCCATAGTAAAGAATACTATAGCATCCCCCCAAAACATCTACTCATAGAAAAATTACAAGATTATAAAAAACAGAGATTCCACATTGACAGACTCACAGACACATATGCATATTTGCATCTGTGTAAATCCCTGTGTGTCCCACAAGCTGATTGTATAGCTTCAAAAAGTAAAGGCTAAGTCACCATCATGTCTCTTGGGGTCCACTCCACTCAGCACCACACATGAAAACTGGTGTAAGGTGAAGGATTTCAAGAGAAGTGTAATTCCATTCCTTGAGGCAGATAAGTGACAGATGCAATGGAAAAAACAGATTTAATACAAATATTTCAAGAAAATTGCCAGCTTTTCTTTTTGCTGAGCAGCCTCAGGGGAAAAGGAGAAATTACTAACTAATATAGGATTGTGGGAAACAACAGAAAGGAAACACAGAAGATTCGGCTAATACAATAAATAGCATTCTCACCTAAGTAATAGCATTAAAGGAAAGTTGATCACTGAATTTAAAGTGGCAGTGAATTTTTCGAGATTTAGATTTTTGCATTTAGATTTTTAATTAGCTAAAGTGTTCAATTTGTGTTCCCTAAAGATAATAGAATAAATGAACAACTGAAAAAAATTAAGGCATTTGAGGCAAAATGTTAATTAGTCCCCTGTGCAAATAAATTTAACATTCTCTAGCTCTGTTGAAACAATGGATAAAAGAACAATTAGCAACTTAAATACATTGGCAAATACATTATTTTATTTTAAATTATCTTACAGTCAATTGCTATTCAGTTGTTTCCTTTTATCATTCATAATATTTTGTGTCCACCCACACTTGGACATTTCTTTGCTAATGTAATTGTATTATTCATAAGCAATGGTTATTAATATTTGAAAACTGCAAAAACAAAAGTGTAGGTTTGAGTGTCAGCCTGAGAAGAAAGCTCAGAATAAAATCCTAGATGGTAATGTATCCTTAGGAATCTGTTTTGAGCTTTAGAGCCTAGTGCAATGGAAATTGTTTCAGAGTTATTATCAGAATTGCGGAGCTCAGGCACATCTGTGCTACATTTACTGGTGGTATGATGCTTTACAGTGCTATTTCAGAAGTTATAAAAATTGATTGTCACACCTACTTTGAAATACAGATGCTCCTAGACTTAACAATAGAGTTCTGATAAACCCATTGTAAGCTGAAATCATCAGAAGCAGGGGACCAGCCAGAGTGGCTCAGTGGTTGAGTGTCAATCTATGAACCAGAAGGTCAAGTTTTAATTCCCCATCAGAGCACATTCCCAGGTTGTGGGTTCAATCCCCAGTAGGGGGCATGTAGGGAGCAGTCGATTGATGATTCTCTCTGATCATTGATGTTTCTATTCCTCTTTCCTTCTCATATTAATATATATATACACACACATATATGTATATGTATATATGCGTGTGTATATATATATATATATTACATATATATATATATATTACATATATATGTATATAATCAGAAGTTAAAAATGAATTTAATACACCTAACCTACAGAATGCCATCACTTAGCCTAGCCTACCTTAAAGGTGCTCATAACACAATATGTATCTAACAAACACTGGCAACACAGTACACTCTCCTGACCTTCTCTTCTTCAGCTTTTCTGACAGCCATGCAAGATTGTCATTGCCTTTAAGTCCTATTTAATAAGAACACATAGATAAACTTGTTCTGATTCAACCATTACTGATATATTTTTGTAATATCTCAAAACTTTTTTTGTTTGTCATATGTAACATTTATCCAAAACTATGGGCCAACAATTTAATTTAAAAGATACAGGCTATTCATAGGAGAGTGGCAATATGTCCTAAGTTATGAGGGTTTTTCTATTTTATCTACAACATGAATTTAATGGCTTAAAATACCTACATTAACAGGTATGGATATAACAGTATCTTTGCTTGAATGAGTTTTTAGATAGCTCAATTATGGAAATTAGAGAATGTCAGTTCCTTTGAGAACACTAATGCCAGTGGCCCCTGAAATTAATGCACACTGAGTAGACTCACATTATTAAGAAAGAACTTAAGTTTTGCCTTAACCAGATTTAAAATTTTCTTTCATGGTTGGGAACAGAATAGAAAGGGGAAATTCAGAATGCTACCCATTAAGGAAACTCTGTTCATTTAAACAGCCAAAGCCTGCAGAACTAGTAAAACCGTATTAAAGGGCTAATATAATCAGCTAAGTTTATCTTTTCCATCTTAGGTTGTTTAAAAAAACTTTAACTCTTATGAAAATGTTACCTATAGGAAGGAAAAAAGATAATCCAGAAAATAAAAAAAAATCAGGCTTACCTCATACAGATGATAATGGTGAGACCAAAAGAAGGAGAAGCTATAGCAAAAGTGTAGAGTATAATGAATGATGTGTGTTGCCAATAATTGCTTCATTTTCACATCACCTTCATAAAGAATCATATACAGAGGATATAAATATGAAGGAAAATAGTCACTCAACAGAGTGAGGGAGACAGGGATAATTTTAAGCAATTAGAATTGTGGGGGCTGAAGGTCTGAGATTTATATGGCCTGCCAGCAGGCTAGAAAGTCAGGAAGGATTTCTATGTTACAGTCTTGAGACAAAATTATTTTTCCCCTGAAAACTCAAATTGTTACATTTAGGAGCCTTCGAAAGATTGGATTAGGCTTATTTACATTATAGAGGGTAATCTTCTACCTGAAAGTCAACTGGATTGTAAATGTTAACACATGTACACAATCCCTTCACACCAATATCTACACTAGTATTCAAACACCTGGGCACAAGAGCCTAGCCCACTTGTCACAAAAAGTCAACCATCACCTAGGCCAATGGTTGGCAAACCGCAGCTCTCAAGCCACATATGGCTCTTTGGCCCCTTGAGTGTGGCTCTTCCACAAAATGCCATGGCCTGGGTGAGTCTAGTTTGAAGAAGTGGCATTAGAAGAAGTTTAAGTTTAAAAAATTTGACTCTCAAAAAAAATTTCAATCATTGCACTGTTGATATTTGGCTATGCTGTCTAATGAGTTTGTCAACCACTAACCTAAGCCTAACAAAAAACTCATCATAGACAAATAAAAATAGTGCTGGATGAGAAAAAAAAGTTATTGTAAAATCAAGATGACATATAAAACACAGGTTGAGGAAATTTAAATATTAGAAGAAGGCTTTCTATTTGCTTGTCAACTTTTTCTGTCTTATATTTCAACTAGAAGTCCCATTGCACAAAGATTCATGCAATAGGCCATCCTTCCCCTGGCTGCTAGCACCAGTTTTTCTCTTGCACCTGGGACCCAGACCTTCACTCTGGCCAGAGTCTTTAGTCTTCTCCACTCCAGCTAGAGCCCACTCCTGTAGTTCCCTCCACTCCTGCCTTCCCCCTCATAGCAGGCATTTTTCCCCACTGCTCTGTGCCTGTGTATCCAAATTAAACTTACATCTTTGTTGTGTTAATTTGCATACTCCTGATTGGCTGATCGTTTCAGAGGTATAGTCAATTTGCATATTTCTCTCTTGTAGACTAGAGGTCCCATGCATGAAATTCATGCACAGGGGGGTGGGGAGCTGTTTTTCCCTTAGCCCAGACTGAACCCTCCAAACTGGGACTCCTTGAAGGATGTCTGACTGCCCTTTAGACATTCCTCTCACAATCCAGGACTGCTGGCTTTCAACTGCTCACCTGCCTGCCTTCTTGATTGCCCCTAACTGCTTCTGCCTGTCAGCCTGATCACCCCCTAACCACTCCCCTGCCAGCCTGTTTGCCCCTAAATGCCTTTCCCTGTAGGCCTGGTTAACCCTAACTACCCTCCCATGCAGGTCTGGTCCCCCTCAACTACTCTTTCCCAAGTCCCCAAAACTGCCCTTCCCTTCAGGTCCAGCCACCACAACCTCCCTCCTCTGCTGGCCTGGTCACCCCTAACTGCCCTACCCTACAGGCTTGATTGCTCACAACTGCCCTCCCTTGCAGGCCTGGTCCCTCTCAACTGCCCTCCCCTGCTGGCCAATTTGTGGCAGCTAACTTGTGTCCACATGGAAGACCTTTGACCACATGGGGGCAGCAATCTTGTGAGTTGGAGTGATGGACAATCTGTATAATACTTTTTTATTAGATAGGATAGAGGCCTGGTGCATGGGAGGGGGCCAGCGAAGCTCTGGCGTCTGGGATTTATTTATCTTCTTCAATTAAAACTTTGTTGTCTGCAGCAGAGACAAACCTCCTGGTCACTCTGTGGAGGCAGCCATTTCTGTTGGGATTTATTTATTTTCTACAATTGAAACTTTGTAGCCTTAAGTGGAGGCCTAGGCCAACCAGAGTGTGTGGAAAGCTTGGCTTCCTCCATCACTGGGGGCAACCCTTGCCTCCTGCTCTCTCCAGCTCTGTGGCTGCCACCATTTTTGTTGGGACTTATTTATCTTGTATAATTGAAACTTTGTAACCTTGAGTGGAGGCTGGGCTGGCCAGGGTGTTCCTCCATCACTGGGGAAACCCAAGCTTCCCCGTGCTTGCTCTATGGCCGCAGCCATCTTGGTTGGGGCTTATTGGCATACTTCTTCCTGATTGGCTGGTGGGCATGGCTTGTGGGTATAGCAGAGTGATGGTTAATTTGCATATTACTCTTTTATTAAATAGAATGACAGATGGATTGTGAGGCCACTGCTGAGTGATCAAATGCAAGTAATTACTTTTCTGTGTCTTAGTTTTGTCATAAATAAAATGAAGCTGATAATAGTATATACTACATATGGTTTTAAATGAAGATTGTATTATTGAAAATATATCAAGTACTTAGAAGAATGTTGACTTATGGTTTATATGTCATAATTTTTATTATTAGAAATACAATTTTTAAATAAAAGTTATTTGCATAATGTCAGGCATTCTGATTTTAATCATTTAATGTAATTTCTACATGTAAAGATTGCTATCATATTTTTGAAAATACCACTACCCCTGGAAAAGATAGTTTTAAAATAATAAAAAAGAAATTCTTAACTAAACATTACAAAAGAATTGTATCCAGTGTAATGTTCAGCCAAAAATTTAAAATAAGCATTGGGTAATTTAAATTGAGGAAAGGCTAAAAAATACAAGTAAAAAAATTAAAATACTGAAATATTACAGTACTAACACATTTTTATATTTTCAAAGGTTGCAGTTTTGTTGAAATTGCTCCTAAAATAATTGCATGTGTTAACACTTAGGTATAAAAAAAATCAAAAGAAACCTTTTGTTACTTGAAGGAAAACTTTCTATTTCTTAAGTCACTGTGTATCCACAGTATACCAGGTTGGTACATGGTTTATTGGTACATAATAGATTCTATTTTACCATCCTACATTAGCTTTCTTACTCTCTATCACTCAGTCATGCTTATAAGAAATAAAAAAATGATATCTGAACATTTTCTTTTTGCTTTATATGATGAATGTTGTAAAGCATGCATAATATCTTTCAAAGCTTAGATAAAATATATGATGCTGGATAAAAGATAATATGTTAGATAAACTCTATAATGCAAAATTAAAGACATGAGAACTGCAGCCTATTATTTTTAGTAATCTCATGGATTTAAACGTTGTATAATAGTTTGAGAGTCATATCTTAGTAAGTCCCACAATATAAAATTTAAACCTTTCTAATACCATGAAATAAAATAGTATCATTAAGTTTAAATATTGCCTTTACTCAATGTATGGAGATACTATTATTTAAATAGCACTATAATTACTTAACTTATAAAACTAGACATCTTCACAGATGTAAGTAAAAGTAACAAGTTGTTTTGTAGCTATCACTCTCTCCTGGGTTAAAAAGAGTTTATTGAATGGAATAAAATTTAACTTTAGCATGGAACAGAATTTGTGCTATAAATGCAAAAATGCAAAATATTTTATTATATTGTTGATTCTTTATAGTTATATGGTAATTTAAAAGTCATTTTTTAATTTATAAGTTAAAATATCAGGTGCATATCTACATATAAAGAGAAAAAACAGATATTAACATTTTAAAGCTCTAAAGACCATAAATGCCAACTCATCCATTTTGCAATGAAATTGAGACTGTTGATACTTGCTTCTACTCTGAGATTCTGTATTCTGTCTCATAATCCCTCTGTTTCCAAGCAATAATCCACCTTATTCATTTGGTTATATAAACATGCATTCAACACACACATAAAGCACCTAGTATATGCCAGACTTTGTTCCAGAACCTGTAAATAAAAGAATTCTAGACTTTAAAAACTTATGTTTGAAAAAAAAACAGACATCTTTTAATCCATGGATAAATGAGTGTGACAAATTTTCCTAAGTGTTTGATTACAAGTGTGCAACCACAGGACTTTTCAATTATATTGGAATGAAGAAGAGGGGGCAGGAATGAGTGTGAAACTTAAGTGGAGTTCTGAAAAGTGAACAGGTATTTGTTAAGCAAATATGTAAAATTCAGTGAATAACTAGGGTGAATGGAGCACAGGCTTTGAGTAGACCAGAAGAGGAGAATGGGATAGTGAAGTAGGTGTATGAAAAGAGAGAAATAATTGGAATCACAGAGGCTTTTTTTTTTAAAAAAAAAAAGCAATGGTAATTAAATGTTGATTCAACTTTTTTTTTTTAATCTTAAAATCTCATGACACTATTCCCTCACTTCCAGTCTCAGCTAACTCAGACATTATCGGTGGTGGGGAGGATCATTCTGCATATTCCCCTGAGAAGCTCAAATCTTCATGAAATACTTTCTATCCCTATGTCTAGCTGTGCCAATGCAGGCATACTTGACACATTCAAATGATCAGAAACCTATGTAGTGGATGCGGGTAATCATATTTGCTATGCATCTGCATAACTTGCATTGTCTTAATTGACTGCCCTGTACTCTTTTGTGAAACGTGAACCTTAGAGACATCTCTAGTCTCAGTCAGATCATAAGCCCCATGTCAACCTTTTATCCAGGTTAATAATAGACTTGGGTTTTATAAATTCTTATATTCTTAAACTATTTTATTCTGCTTCTACAATTAAATCTCTCCATAAATATAAAACCGACCTCTAAAATATTGTTAGGTCTTTCTTTTCTTTAAATAAGTTCAAAGAATCTTTATTCTTTGTCTACAACTTTGTCTGGAAGCAGAAAACATCACATTGTCCTAATAAGCCTAAGGTTGGCAATTTTGTTTCCCTCTCATTTGTCCTGGATGATAGTTTCCAAAAGGCAAAATAACTCTTAAAATCACAAGACATCAGCGATATCTTCAATATATATATATATATATATATATATATATATAAAAGCCTAAGCAACCATCCAACTGGTAGCTATGATGCACACTGACCACCAGGGGGCAGATGCTCAATGCAGGAGCTGCCAAGCTGCAGTGACTTGGCAATTGCGGTTCTTGGGTGACACACCTGGAACCAGAGAGGAGGGAGCCTGCTTCCGGGGTGTATCACCTGAGAACTGCCCTCTCACAATCTGGGATTCCTTGGGGGATGTCGGAGAGCCAGTTTTGGCCTGATTCTCAGGCCAGACTGAGGGACCCACTGGTGCACAAATCCATGCACCAGGCCTCTAGTGTTTAAATAAAATGGCTCCATCCAATATTTTGTCTCTGTTCCTCTTGGTGAAAACAGTTAAGAAAAAGACCGTGGCAGTGTTCCTGTCTTGCAGGACATGTTATTAAAGATAGCTGAGGAAGCCTTCCATATCTCATGTGAACACATTGCTGATGTCAACACAGCAGTTTCAAGTGGCCTGGAATACAGACAATTCTTTAAATTTTAGCTTTAGTGTGGTTTCTGTGATGTTTTTCTTCAGATTCCACCAATTGTTCCATGAGAAAGATATAGTACCATTTTTATAATCATAGTTTCCACGTGATAATTTTGAGAAAATAGAATGAGAGAAACATGTTTTTTTTTCTTTCAAATTAAAGAATTATTTTTTACTAATTGCTAATGAGTAGTATGTGTCACCCCCAACCACCAATATGCAGGTGTGGCTTTCCAATGTTATATAATTCTGAGAGATTACACCTAAATAAGAATAGGTTCACATAATATTCACATGTTATATGGAGATGAAATATTGGAAAAATAGAAATTAAATATGATGAAAATTTATGTCTGAGTAAATGATAGTATGAAATCTTCATGGGCAGACAGATTTATTTATAGATATTTATATATATATAATCACTCAGAAGGAGAGGTATTGATGTCTCCTGTTATTATAATTATTAATAGACCTATTTTTCCATTCAGGACTATCATATTTTGCTATATTATGTTGAAGCTCATCAACTAGTTTGTACACATTTATAGTTTTTATGATTCTCAGCAAGCTGACCCTTTATTACCCTGTTTCCCTGAAAGTAAGACATCCCCGATAATAAGGCCTATCCCGAACACAAGGCCT
>PVJN01012114.1:17683-52292 GCA_004026805.1 Lasiurus borealis | reverse complement strand
CCCACCCTGACCTGCTGTAAAAGATCTGGAACAAACAAAAATGCTTACCCCTACAGTGAGTATTTTCTTTTTTTGACTATTGCCCTCAAACTCTGCTGGGCATTTTCATTGTAGCCCAGGCATCTGGAATCAATTGCTATTCCATTGATTTCAGATAAAAAGAAAAGTCTTTTAGATTTGGGATTGGTGGGGGATTTTTTGAGAAAGAGTGTTCTGATATTTTTCCTTCTTTTTTTTTCTCTTCTCTTTCTGGTTCTTCCTTTTCTTTCTCTCTCTCATCTATTTCCTTTTCTCTCCATTTCTTTTGTGTTTGGCAAAATCAAAGGCCAAATGATGAATATATGGGCCACTTGTTTCAAACTTTTAACTCCTAAACATGTTGATTATTGTTTTCTGTTTTGGGGGGCACATAATGTGATAAATTCTCTGGTTCTTTGTGGGTGTGCTGAACTGTTTTGTGAACTAAAGGAGCATGCATTAAAGGTTCTATCTTGTCCTAGAACTGTATGTGTTGGTATTTGACAATATAATTAAGCAAAAGAGAAAAAGCTGTAAAAAAATATTGAATTCTTAAATGCTAGAGATTTATTTATATGTGTTGCTGGGCTTAAATGTGTTATACCAGAAATATCTATTTACAATACAGTCTTGATGTCTACTGATGTTATCCATTCACTAAGGCTGTGAGTTGATTACCTTTCCCCTTGGGTTATATGACAACTGAAGAACTTGAAGGCATCTATTATTGCAAGTGCTTGGTTTTGAGCATTACTCTGGAGAAATAAGGTTGATAGCATAAGGATACATCCAAGAACTGACCCATTGCCAGAGTGTTGGTATATTCTGTAAGATCAATTACAAATAGCTCTTTGGGAAGGGCCATGAAGTACCATTGGGTTGGTTTTGTGGAGGTTTCCACTGGAACTATTGAAGGGGAAAATCCCCAATTATTTTATAGCTAAGGAAAATGAGGAAATATTGAAGAAGAAGATCTCCATCAATTATTTTAGAGCTAAGGAAAAATGAGGATTGTTTGATGATGTTTCTAGCAGTCTCAGTGGTTTGGGTTTCATGGGGGTGGAGGGTTTCCCTAAGACTCCTATGGAGAAAATGGAAGAAATGATCAATTGTATTGTGCTTTTACCTCCTCTTCTATTTTATGCCCATTACTTATGATGCTTTGCAGATAGAAGGTGGTGTTTTTTTTGGGTTTTTTTGGTAGTCAACTGTTTAACAAGAGTCCAGGGTTTCAGCCTGCCCCTCACCCCCAATTTGTGAGCTGTAGGTTTGACACCCAATAGGGAAATCTTAATTAAAAGGATGGGGCTCACTTTAGCACTGAGGTAGATGCATGAAGTGGAGAGAGTGCATGGAGAGAGCAAGGAGGATGGCAGACAATCAATGACTTGAGTCTGCTTCTCCAAAAGTGATGGGTCTGAATGGACCTGCCACTACCAGGAGGTTGCAAAGAGGCTCTTTTTGTCCGGATGGCTTCCGGTCTATCCCCATGACCTTTAAGAGGGTCCTTCCCTTCATCTCTTCAGATGACTCTTCGGTGAAAGTAGATGCATCTAAGAACAGGGAAGCTGCTCGAGTTGGGAGCCTTCCCGGCAGAAACCACAGCTTTGTGCCACAAGCAGCAATATGGAAACACTTAATGATCACCTTAGCCCGGTTTCTTCTGCCGAGAGTGAGGAGGGAGCTGTGAGCCACAGGAATCCTGCCCCTGGCAGGGCTGCCACTTGGCTGGCTGTCATCGCGAAGGGAAGCCAAGCAGGGGTCTCTCCGTATATTTGGCTATAAAAGGGATCCAGTGTCACCTAAGTCCCTCCAAGAGGTGAAGTCAGAATTCCTGGGTCTTTAAAAAAAAAAAAAAAAGCTGTTGTAGGTTTTTGGAGCCTGGTGCCCTGTGCATGAACAGCATTCTCCACACATGTGTTCATGTGATATTGACCTTGACACAAAGGGCTTGAGGATGCAGAAAGAGGAGGGTCTACTTAGCAAGAGTCAGTTTTTCATCCCTAAATCCTCACTTTTTTTTTCTTGTTTCTAGTTTTTATATTTCCACTTGTGGTTGTGTTAACTTTTTTATATTTCCACTTAAAAGATTATCCCCAAGTAAGAAATCTCCCCCTCCTCTTTGGAACCTTCTCTCTCTCTCTCTCTCTCTCTCTCTCTCTCTCTCTCTCTCTCATTGACAAAAAAGAAAAACTATATAATGATATATAGTATTTTTATAAGCCCTTTTTTAGCCACAGTGAGTTTTTTTTTCATCAGTAGCTACAGAAGGATGTTCTGGTTAATTTAACATTCTGGTCAGTAATGAATGCATATGCCATCTGTGGATGGCCTGTCCTCAGAGGATATAAATTAATAGAACCTATTTGGCACCAAATCTGGACTGAGCACAATTTAACTTGAAAGGTTTAGGATCCCATCAAGAAGGGGGTCCAGGGGGGACTCCTCCAAAAGTTTCCCAGGAGCAAAGGGATTACCCACAGGTCGTGTGGCGTCCAGATGTGCTCAGCGCAGGCCACCCTGCAGGTCTCTCGTGCACACTGGTGCCTTTCCGTGCAGGGTGGTTCTGATTCATGACAGCGATGGAATGTGGAGTGGGGGGAGGTGTCAGTACACCGGTGTCCCCCCCCCTCCCCCAAACCCTCCTGCAAGGACCCGGGAGGAAAGATGACCCTCCTTCTGTTTTCCTCCGGCAGGTAAAGGTGCACATCATGTCGTCCTCCCGCCTCTTCTACCTGGCCCTGTGCTTGCTCACCTTCACCAGCTCTGCCAAGGCCGCACCGGAGACGCTGTGCGGGGCGGAGCTGGTGGACGCTCTGCAGTTCGTGTGCGGAGACAGGGGCTTCTATTTCAGTAAGTAGCCCTCCCTCTCACGGCTCTGCGGACTCACACACCTGCAGGGAGGGTGCGGATAACGGAACGACCGCCCCTGGCTGGCAGGCACCCTCCTTCTGGGATGTCTCACCTTCAAGGGGGCTCTGGGTTTGGGGTTTCCGTGGGGGCTGTGGCCGGTTTTGTAGATTTCAGATGGAATTTGCCTCCTTAGCGGTCTGTCTTTTAACTCTTTCCTGATGGGCAACTCTTATGCTCTTCCCTCATCTCATTCCCATTCCTTTCAGTGAAGGGAGGGGAGGGAATGACCCTCAGGGATTGGGGTTTCTGTTCTCTAAACCCCTGTGTGCACATAGAAACATATGGAAACATGTAGACCTGTTTGAAGTGCCAAGTAATTGGGAGTAAGAAATAATAAAGCGGACTTGGAGCAAAATTAAGAGGGCACATCCCACATGTCTGGAGGCCGTGTGACATCACCAGTTACAGACAGAAGCTGAACGTCCTGCAAAGACACGTTTGCAGACACACAGGCTCAATTCCATGCAAACAGAGATGCCGGGTTCCTTTGCCCTCCGCACAAACCGACCCTGAGTAGTTTTTATTTCTCGCCTTCCTTTGATGCAGCCTTTTTCTGATTATCACCATCTGGAAAGGGGTTTCTGACAAGTGGGGGGGGGGTCCTTATTCCGCACGGAGGTCTCAGGTGATTAAAAAAAAGTCCACAGGCAATAAAAAGTCTCGATGGCCAGGTCGACGCTTGCAAAATAATGAGCATAAACAAAAGTCAGCGCTGCCCGAGGAAACTCATCGCTTACAGAAACCTCTGCCAGAAGCTCGCACATTACAGAGCAGTGAAATCTGATGCCAGATGTTCCTTCTGTATAATTTTTTTTTATTTTATTTTTTTTTGGAATTTCGGAGAGTTCCAAAACACTGATGCTCAGGACCTCGGTGAGCGTGAATCATTCTTAGAGCTCCGTATCGCTCAAGTGTAGACAGCTTACCTCAGTCGCACACTGTTTTTTGAATAGCTCCCGGGTTGACTCACACGTTTCAAGTCTTTTCTCCTCTTCTTCCCAGGTAGGCTGGTGGGGGTGGGGCAGGGGTAGAGGAGGAGCACTGGGATAGGAGTCCGTGTACAGGGTTCTGGGGTGGGTGGAGGGATGGGATGGAAGAGGCTGAAAGGAGGACTGATGATCTGCACACGCTGTGGATTTGGCAAGAGAGAGAATCTAAACAGCTAGTGGCAGAGAATGGGATGTGCTTTCTACTATTTGGGTAAAACACTTGGAGCTAATTCACCTATTTTCCTGACAATAAAGCGGTTCTGTCCAGCTCCTGATTGTAGTGCAGATGAATGAGTTCTCCAGGTGGGTTTCTTATCAAGCGTGGGACTTGTTTTACAAAAGGCCAAGGTGTCGCCTCAACTTCCCTCAGCAATGGGTTGTCATTCATCTTTACCGTGCTGCTGCTGGTCCACATTAAAGATGAATAAGCAGTCCTTGCTTATTATGCCCAAGAGGATCTCTCTTGCCTTGATAATCCATGTATGGAGCTTCCTTTGATCCAGTTCACCAGGTGATTACCAAGCCCACAAGTGTCTTGTACCAGGTTGAAGTGTCCTGTTCAACATGAAATGCTCCAGGATTTCCATGCAGAGTGCATGGAAACTGGGTCCTCCAATGACGATGATGGTAAAAGTGAGAATGGAAAGAATGATTGCCTCCCAAGAAACCCCATGGTACATATATGTGTTCACACTGACACTTAAGGGTATTGGACAACTATGATGGAAACCAACTTTAAGGCACTGAAAGGATTCTTTTATTATTACTACAATCGTCAAATTTAAGCAGATGCTTTGAAATTGCAAAGGGCACATTTATCTATGGCAACTCTTGATGATTAGAGGATGACTTTGAAAAGGAAGGTATTTTATAAGTTGTATATTATTATCGTCAGGATTGTCATTGAGAGTCTATGTTTCATAAGTTCTGTCTTATACAATTCTGTGGCTTATGTAAATCCTTTTCCTGATATAGACCCTCATGCACAAAAGTATTCTTATTAACTTTCTACTCAACTGGACAATCCTGTTTGCCCAAGAGAAGTTAGCCTATTTAAATCCTTTAACTCAAAACAATGATGGAACATCTGCTCTGTGTAAGACCCTATACCAGTCATCAATGAAACTCAGAAACAAAGGAGAGATTGACTTTGCCTTCAAAGAATTCAAAGGCTAATATCTAGTTGGGAGGTTAAAAAATGCACATAAGTATTATCAAGTGTCATAAGAGAAAAATAACGATGGGAGATTAGATTATAGTTATTTATACTTTTCCTGAATATATTTGAAATCACCTCACCAGGATTTGCCCTCTCAATGGGCTTCTTGATATGAAATGCTATATTTACTTACCATTAAATCCCAGTACCTCATTCAATGCCTGGCTACTATAGTAGTGGCTCCTATTTGTTGCATTAATAGGATTAAATTGAATTGAATCCAGTTGAATAAAATGGAATTACTTGTTTGAGATCTTAGTCTTCAACACCATCAAGAATTAGGTTTATCAAGTACTTTGGAACAATTCTCACCTCATATTTACGCAGAAGTTTGAGTTAATAATAATAAAACTGTGCTACTTTTTTTTTTAATGAATGCAATATATACTAACAAACTTATGGCTGCATTCTAGCTATCCCCAAGCTATAATGATGGTCTATTGTGCATCTGAGCCAATTATTCTTACAGGCATTAACTGTTGTCCACAAATTTTATTTACTTTCCTGTTTGTCCCCTGAGATTTACTGTGTGCAGAGAAGTCAGCTCGAAGCATTTATAGTTTTTGAAATCTTATTAGAACAAATCAGTCATTTCCACCTCCATCCCCTGTCAATTGACTCTGACTATATCTTTACCCTTATTTTCAAAGTTTTATTGTGGCTGTGCCTTGTGCTTTAAGCTGCTTGCAGACCCATTTTGAAAGTATGGATTATTTATTTATTTATTTATTTATTTATTTATTTTTTTTAATAGTGGAAGGCAGTTTTATATCTTAGTGTGAAATTCAAACATCTGAAAGAAAACTGCCTCCATATCTATCTTTTTTTTGTTGGGCCAGAATGCTTAACAAGGAAAGATTTTTTTTTTAACCTTATTAGAAACACAACTACAAAAAATTTCCTGTGATGCTCATTTTGAATAGATTGACCCAGTGTTGTGAATGAGCTCATATTTCCCTACAAACTCCAGTCCCTCTAGTGCACTGTGGAAAATAACGCTCTAGATTATCTTTCTTGTAAGCATCTTCCCAGCTAAATGAAACACTTCCTCTATAATTAAGACAGCTTCCCCAGACATTTTCTGAAATGAAAGTTCCAAATGAAGAGTTAATTACTGATTCTTCCCTATGCATTACAGGCAGAGTGCATCAGCCAGTCTTGTGTGCTCATAGTTCCATGAGAAAAATAGTGGCTTAATAGAGGTGGCGTGTTGAAAAACAACTAGCTGTTATCTTACCAGACTGATGGGGCTTTCACAGAGGGTGGTTTGTTATAACTTTTGTGGAAAGAGCTTCCAGTGAAATAGGAAACGTTAAGGTCACTCTAGATATAATTTTTGGGAGCCATTAACCATTTTAACATGTGCTCCAAGGGCTTGTGGAATTTCTCTCCTTGGAGAGACTTAAAAAAATATTGATGGACAACCTACCATCTTGAATGGTTTCAATTAAAAGCAGCTAAAAGAAAGTGAGCTTCTGGGGTCCTTTTTAGTTTTAGGAGTCTATAAACAATCCCTTAAATAAATTGTATATGCTTTACCTCAGCAGTCTGGGAAAAAAAACACACACAGAGAAGTAAATCAATTAGAAAAGAAAGTTGGTTACCCTTTCAGATCTTTCAGATTTATAGCTTTTATAAAAAGTACTTCCAATGCATAGTTATTAAGAACAGATCTGAATAAACAAATGGCATTCTTTGTGTGTTGAAACATACTGTTTGTATAGCGTTCAAGTGAAACTTTGTCATGAATTTCATGGTTATTGATTGAAACAATCTTCCTCCATCTAGGTTATTATTATTATTAACTCAAGCTCCTTTCATTTGAAATATCATGCTCAGAAAACTGCTCACTCACTAGCTGTAAGACTTTGGCAAACACTTAAAACTTATTGGGCTGAAATGTCCTTGTCTATAAAACAAGGAAATTTTGTTAAAGTAAATGACCTCTTCTAATTTTAACAGATTCATAGTCTAGGTTGTAATTCACAAAGATTTGGCACTACTCAAGAAAGGTGGACCTTGGGTTTAAATAGTGACCAAAGAATCTTTCATCTCCTTTATCTTTTTAGATTCTGTTTGTTCCCTAAGATAGAAGATTACACCTACTTTAAAAAAGAGGAATCACTTTCTTTGTTTTGTTTTGTTTTGTTTAAGTTGGTTTTCAACCCCTCAGAGAATATACACAGATCATCCGGTCAAAGGAGCATATACCTCATGAAAGTAGATTGCCATTTTCCTTTGCTAGAAAGGACCAACAGACAGGTCTCATCTACATTTTCTCACTCTCTTGGACATGAGGGGGACAAGTGAGGTCAGATTTTAGCTGCCCTTTATTAAATTAGAGGGGGGAAATAAGAATCTGTAGCCTTCTAAACCTTGACCAAAAGTTTCCCCCCAGCCTATGGATGCTGCCTTTCCAATTAAAGAAGAGTTGGTGCAATTTGGGTCATTTAAAGATATAGTCACCCAACTTACTTAGCATTGCTTGAGAGGGGCTGAATTTATGCTGCACCTTGGCATTTTCTGACTTGGTACCTCTCAGACCACCAGCCATGCATTTGTATGACACCTGGTCAAAGTTAGGTGTACAGTCATTGGCTGTGGAAAAACTCTTCTCTTTGAAACTGACTGGCATATGTAGGGTTTGATCTTAATACCCTGACCTCATCATGAGTGCCACTAAGCTAATGAGCCACAGGTATTCTTAAAGGAAAACAATGATTTTTACTGACCCTAAGTAGTTGCTGCTCTCTTTAAATTTGTCTAGTGACGTATTTAAGGACCAATGAACCAGTATGAAAGTGATGGTTTCTATCCAAAATTAGAAAGTAATCTCCATTTTTATTCAATGCTTTCAAGATCATCTCATCCCTGATGGAAAATTACAAGAAGCAAAAGAGTGAAGGGTCCAACACCAAGAATATGGTCTCTTTTGCCAAGAATCCAGGGTTTGCATACCACCTCTGTAGCTTCCTGGGGGATGACCCTGAACAAATTACTTCACCTCTTTGTTCCTCACTTTCCTCATCTGTGAAATGGGACCTGCCCCATAGAACTGATGTAAGGATTTAAAAATTAATACATTAGAATATATTAACTTAGAATTCTTCCTGGTACACGGTAAGCACCATACACATGATACTTATCCTGTTCTGGGATTGGTCGCAGAGTCTGTTGCAAAGGTTGAGGTCTCTGAAAAGCCAAGTTATTATGCACTCATTTTCTCTCCTTAGGCGCAGCTTATAAAATCTGTTATTAGCAGAAACAGTTCTATAGTAGGGTCACTAACAGGAAGAATGTCTTATGCTTGTCTAGTATGGTTACTCTTTCAAAATTCAGTAGTATCTCTCATCTTACCTCAGTCTTGGAAGGCAAGCATTGTGGCTTCATTGGACAAATGAGAAATGCGATTCACTGAGATTTTATCATTTACCTCAATGGATGGATCCAGAACCATAGCTAAGGTCTCTTGTCTCCAAAAAACGTGTTCAACTGGCCTTTCACATTGTATAGAGGCTCCAAGTGTTGTAGCAGAGGGAGATGCTTCCAAAGTCACAGTCCTCTTTTGACAAATAAGAAACAAAAATCCCTGGGTGACTAGTTGACTTTGAACACTTTTTTTGAAAGGAGGTCTGAGGGAGATATCCAGGTAATGTCACCTTCTGGACAATTTTAGGAAAGGACAGAATTTCCTCAAGGTGCACAAGAAAAGTCTTCTTTGATGAAAGGCTGCCGCTGTTCAAGAGCCTTTCCAGACTGGATTCTTGGATTCCACTCAGACCGAACGCTGTATTTCACCTATAGGTACCAGATTATGCAATACGATCCGGGGGAGTCCCTCCTCAGGCCAATGTCAAGTTCTCCTCTTCCTCTGCCAGCAAAGCTCCACTTTTCATTTCCTGCAATTATTAGTTCTTTTGGTTCTTCTTAGAGATCTACTGAATTATTAGTTCTTTTGGTTCTTAGAGATCTACTGGAGAAGAGCTGATTATTTGAACCGAGGATCTTTCTCAGGGTGCCATGAGAGAGGGGGTAAGGGAGAGCTGGTGACAAGCCACTATCCTCTTGACAGTGTTCCAGGCAGAAAGAGACTTCCCCAACTTAACCATGAAATGAGTAGTGGGAGCAGCCAGGTTGGATACAGGTATCACCCAAACAATTGTTTGGGGACCATGATATTGGAATGTCTTGTATCTTCAGTGGGTAGTAGTTTAGACAATTTGGATCCAAGAGTTTGGGTGTTCTTAAAATTCTGTGTCTTTGTAGACCATGTCCACACCTCATACACCATGCCAGCATTCCTCGAGGCCTCAGAGAAGAGCCTATATCATCCCTCTAGCAGCCTTCTTTCTGATTTCAAAGCCCATACAAAGAATCAGATGCACTAAAAGCAGGCACAAGATCTCCCAAGGAGATTTCTCATTGTTCTCCACAACAATGGACTTCAAAGCCTTTGTCCTTTTATGCAGCCAGGCGTCTTTAACCACCCCGGTGGCAAAAAAATCGGTTTGCACAGGGCCGCTGCCCTGGCAAAGGTCCAGCTTACACCTCTGGGTGAGACATCAGCCGGGCTCTGACATCATCAAGCATTACTTTCCGTTGCCTGGAAAGTTCAGCTCCTCAGGCCTTATGAACTGTTAGATGAAGGGGATGACAACCCAGCATTTTGTTTGTCTTCATCTATATGCGAAATCATGTTTAAAACACAGCCAAGGGCTGTTATTTGACATGCAATTCCTTAACTGCAGTAAGCTGTATGCCCATTTAATGCATTGTTTAGTCTCACTTTGGCTAAAGCCACTTAAAGAAGCACTTGGCAAGCTCTGGCGTATTCATTCTTGGCATAGCTGCCCCTCTTACTTTTTCACTGAACCCTGAATACCGAGAAAAACCCTTCACTTACTTCGCATCTGGCGTGTTGCTTTATGTAATGGGCCAGAACTTTTGCACATGGCCCTTCTGCATTTGTCCTAGGGTAATTGATGGCTTTGCAATATTTGATCAGCAGCCGCATGGACACAAAGAGAAATTGGGCAACCAGAGGAAACCACACAGTCTTTTCAATTAAAACATTTTACATTAAACATTCAGCCGTTCTGCAGGGATAAGAGTTTATATACCCCCCGCCCCAAAAAAGTGCACGGTGAAGACCATGAGAAGACACCCAAGAACCTGATCATTGATTAAGTTTTCATCTCTGTAATGTCTCCCTCTTCAAACTACCTCATTGTTCAAAGGAAGTAACCTGGAAAACTGCTATAAGCTTGAAAAATAATCTAGTCAAACACCAGGAATGAAACACAGAGAACTGACAAATCCCTGGCACTGCTAACTGGTGGCAGAGGCAGAAGGAGATATTGTCAGTTCTGTTTTCAGATTCCACTGCAGTGTTCTGCCTTTAGTAGCAACGAACCCTGCCTATTTCAAGGTCATCTGATACGGTAAAATGACCAGAGAGATCTCCAATCAAGCTCATCCAAACGAATATAAGTCTTGGTGGCTCTCTTACGCTCATAAACTCCCCTGAGACCAGTTCTCGCTTCTGGTCTGTGCTGCAGAAATTCGCACAAACGGAAGTGACTGCCTACCTGGTGCCTAGACTGTGCTCAAAGCCCTGGGATGTGCTTCAGGCCTTCCAAGTCCACGTTGGGTCATAACTTGGAGTGTTACTATATATTAGACTACTCTGGCTCTGGTTATTCTCTCCAGTGTCAACTTGGGTAAAACTGCTTTGGAATGACTTAGCAAAGCTGTGCTCCCGGAAAATCTGAAACAGTCTGACCAGTTGTTGGATCAGCTTTTTTTTTTTTTTTTTTTTTTGAGATTTCTCCAATGGACCCAAGCCAAAAAAAAAAAAAAAAATTTACACCTGATTTTTTTTTTTTTTTGCAGTCTTCCAAGCAAATATTCTATGAATGTCTTTGGACTTTCTTCTTTCATCTGGGATCTTTGTGAGGCAGTAGAAAGGCTGTTGAAGAGGTCTTTTGAAACTTTGCAAAATGTGTTAGTCACAGAGTCCGATCTGTGAGTATTGCTGGGAAGATGGTACCACCTCTGTGCCATTTACCCTGATGAAATGGGTCTTTCATCAGAGGGAAGTGGTTAAGAAAGTCTGCGCAGGGCCAATCCACACGCAGCCAATTCCCGACTATCTTTGAAACTGGGGAAAGGAGCACAGAGAGTTAGAACTCTGGATTTAAAAGTTTTGGGGACACTATCGATTTCAGCCCCCTTGCTTCTCCAGCCTCAGCCTTTTTGTGAGACCAAATAGCGGACTTTTAAATCCTACTCTGTCTTCCAACTCCCTCCCTCACCTCTCCCAGCAGTGTTGTTGGCAACAGAGTTTCTCAACCTCAATATTATTGACATTTGAAGGCAGATCATTCTGTTCGGGGAGGGAGGTTGTCCTGTGCTTTTTGAAAACTTAACACCATCCTTGGTTTCTACTCTCTAGATGCCAGTAGTCCCCTCCTCCTAGTTGAGACAATGACAAAAAATGTCAGACTCCAGACATTGCCACATGTCCCTGGGTTCACTGAGAACTATTGGACTAGAGAAGGCTCTGGAAGAGAAGTGACTAGGGATACGGAAAGCCATGAGTGAAACAAGCAGTACAAATGAATGGTCCATCATTGGTTCACCAGGAGTTTGTGGGCCATGGCCCAGAGTAAGCAATGAGAAGAGTGATTGCAGTTTGGAAAGCTTTTATCTGAAAAAACAAAAAGCTCTTCCTATAGCCTAAACGAAAGTTGTTTGCAGGCCCTCCCTTTTGCCTCATAGCCATGCAACTCATTTATGTTGGGAACAGGAGTAGAGGGAGACAGATACGGTACAGAGCAGAGCTATGTGCTTAGAAGTCTGCGACCATCTGGAGCAAATTAAAGAGGAGCTGGCTATCTTTGTGACCTCAGTGTCTGTGGCCATTCTCGTCTTGGTCACATAATAAATCAACTCGCAATTCCTCACAAGTCAAGCAGCCTGGTTGAGAGACAGCGGCCACAGTTTTTCTCCTCTTTTCTTGTGTTTTTCCTATCTTTGTATCGCCACAATCGTTTTATTGCCCATAAAGAGTCCCACCAGAAAGCAGAAAGAGATCAAAATATTAATTTGGAAAGTTCCAAGTTTGGGCCTCACTCAGCACCCCTACTTAACAGCTTTATGACTTGGGGAGATCACTTCATATCCCTGGACCTTATATTCCTCGATACTAAAATGAATGTAAAATTATTGCTCCTCAGGCTGAACTATAGAAGGGCTTGGGAAACTGAGAGGAACATCCACATGTGTCACCACTGATGGGCTGAATCGAATATTTTGCCGCTGTATCCCTCTAATCACCATCCATAAATTAATTCGGTAGTTTGGCTTCAACCATTAATAGCATTGACCCATTAGCTCAGTGGTTCTGCAATAATTGCCATCTAGAAAACTTCATGTGGCAGTGTATCTTATCAACTTTACTAATGAAAAAGAAAAGCATGATGGCATTCTGCAATTCATGCATCACTTTGCATTTAGATGACCTAAGCGTTCATTAGTGGATCTTCAGAATGCTCACTCAGTATCACTGCTTAGGTCCTCATTGGTAGGAGAAAAAGAGATAGGGCCTATCACTTTAAAACACTGAGTGGGCTTGCTTAAAAAGTTTGTCTTCATGAGGTGGTGAGGTAGGCATCATACACGGAGGCAAAAGATTTCTATTCTCCCAAGTAAGCCCTTGGTGATCTCTGCTTAACCACAAAAAGCAGTGTTCGGCAGAAAAATGTACTCACTAATCAGAAAAGTATCTCTGCACTCTCAGGTTGCCCGTCTAAACTGCTTCCTTATCACAGCCTGACTTAGGGGAATTGAATTTTTTTGTTTAAGCACGGTTTTGATGAAATCAATACTGTGAGTTTTATCAGCACGTGGACCGATGACTATTTGACTTTATCACTGAGGCTTCACATCTAATGGTTCCCAGAGACCCAACATCTGGCATAGCTAAGACACTCCTGAACCACACAATCAAATACCAGTTACTGCTGGTGGGAATTTTTATCCTTTCTACTCTGAGCTCTTTCAGAAAAAGAAAGTAAGTTTTCAAAATCCTTTCTGACCTCCCTAGCATCCAATGGTGGGCACTTAATAAAACTTGTTGGCTTGATGTTAGAAAAGTTATTCTAAAAGCTATTTTAATCTATCAATCTCCAGAACATACCCCATGACTTTCCATTTGCTACTGCCGCCACTGTGGCTCTGAGACTGAAGGTATAGATTTAAGTCCATTTGATTTGAGTGTCAGCTCTTGAAACCCCTTCACGGTTGCCCCAATGAAACTTCTAGATCAACAATAAGCTAATTCTGGTCAACAGGGAATTTTCAAGGGCTACATTACGAGGCCTCACAAATAGGTCCCACCAACGAAAATGGTTATGAAATCAGAGCCTCCACTCAATTCCTTTATCTTATTTCATCTGAGGCATTGAAACTAAAAGAAATAGGGGTAGTGAAGGGAAGGTACTCAACAAACGGTACTACATCCCTGGCAAATCAGCCCCAAGGCAGGTAGAACAGACAGAGAGAGCACCAGCCCTCAGAGAACGCTATGAGAATTGCGCTATTTGCCAAAGCATAAATGAAGAACTGGAGAGCTAGAAAGAACCATATAGAGCAATCTGGTCCAGTGCTATCACTCCCCAGATGAAGAAAGCAACGTCCAGAAAAAACATGATGTGCATGAGGTCACAAAGCATGCTGCTGGAAAAGCCAGGGCCACCATTCAGTCACCTCATTCTCAGTGGGACTGCATGCACAGTGGGACACTTTCAACTTAACCTTGAAACTCACATGAAGGTAGTACTAGCAACCACAGAGTGAACTGCTATATCGTAGTCTCTGGTGTCATCCATCAGGGTAGTCTTTGAAAGCTCAAGCCCTTAACCATTTCTAAAAAAACCTTTTTTTTCCAATTTCTACCCATTGAATAACATCATCAAGTCCAAATCTGAGTAACTTGAATGTAGGCCTATGGATTTTCATAGATCTTAGTAGTTTGATGGATTGGAAGCTTAAAAAAAAGTAATGAGCTAATTATTTTTAAAGGTAATTTTAATTTCAAGTAATGTTAGCTGGTTGACATGTTTATGCACTTGGTTTTGCATGTTAAGTCAGATGCTGCACAGAACAAAAGAAACTGTTGATGCATTATTTCTGTCTCCACATATTCCTGACTTGCTAGGCTTCCATGAAGGTCCTTCCATGAAGAAGCTTAAATTTTCCTACGTATTTTGAGTTTAATGTTTCTTTCCATTAAAGTTTCCAGCCGTTCATAGACATATTTAGTTTGGCAGAAGGTAGTGGTGACTCATAGAAAGAAGACATTTGAAAGCAAAGCTACTGAAAATGGATCTCATTTCTTTTTTAGGGGGTAATTTGGGAGCAAGAGATTGATAATTTGTCTAATTTTTCCTGGTTTCATCAGCTTCCATGCTGCCAAATATTTGTTCCATATGGATGCTCTGTTATTCCTGAAACATATAACATATTTCAGCTGCAACTGTATATAATATGTTCAAAGGGTGAGACTAGTGTTGGCTCATTTTCTCATGGTTTTTGGCGGGGCACCCTCAATCAATGGGTATTGAGTGAAAATACAGGATCATATTGAAGCCATTTTCAGCATGTTCCTTCCTATGGATCCAGTTTTTTCACAGCGAGTCTGTCAAGCACAGCAAATGTTCCCCATTACAGGGATGGTTGTGTTTTTCTGGCAGAGTCTTGACTGCCAGCTAATTGCATTCATCTTATAACTCCATTCTCAGTTTGATGCAGTGATATGTTTGGCTCTCCAGAGATATTTGAGGAGCCCTGGGTTTAGGGAATCACAGGAAACAAGAGGTACCTGTTGATTGGTGACTCTACTCATTAAGAGAGAGAACACAAAATAGTCAGGGTTGAACTTTCACTGAAGACTTGGAAAATGTTTTTGGGGTCAAATGTGCTTGTGGTCGTTACCAGTATATATGCTGACTCAACTGCATCAAGTCCCAGTTTTCTCAAGTCGGTGGAGCCTGTCCTCAGAAGAAATATAGAATTGCTCCAAGGATATCCCCATGGCCTGACCTTCTATGAACTGAAAAGTTGAACTCCTAATTGCTGTGGCTGCAATTTCCAAACCTATCTCTGGGGCCAGAAACTGTGATCCAGTCTTAAAATCTTGCCAGTTTCTTTTTCAACCGTTACTTTATGTTTTATTTTTTAAGAATAGCCAAGCAAGAGTCCTTAAAATCCTTAAGATTATTTTTCTAATTGTACCAAGTGGACAAATGTGTGTTTTACTCATGTCAGGTTGCTTCCTTTGTCACACCCAGCTAGATTCTAATATTATTTCTTAATATCTGAGTTGGTTAAAATGGTTTTAAGCTAAGCCAAGGAGGTTTCTGTCACCCATTGGAAGGGGAAGGTTAAATCTGAAACTGTTTTTCAAAGAGACAGCTGACTCCCGAGGTGACAGCTTTCACTAGACCTGTTCTGGAATTCAGCATGCTCCCCAGCCTGAGCCTGTTAATGAAGGTCAAGTTACCTATAAGTCATGGCTTCAGAAAGACATTCTCCACAGCAGGACAGGTAAGAGGGACAGAGGTCCAGTTGTAATTTCTATTCCTTGAATGTTATTATTATTTTTTTTTAAAAGGGAATGAAGGAATCCTGAGTTTTCTTAGTGCTTTACTATTAAATAACTTGATAAATTTGGTGATTGGTCCCATAGGTCTCAAAACCTATGTCCACTGGAACAATTATATTAAGGTAAAGAAAGACATTTCATTTCTTTTTATAATTTTCCAGGGGAAAATAAATACATCGCAGGTATAGCTTTTACTTTTTCCCACGTATGTTTTCTTAAACTTAAGTACCTGCCACTTCTTGATGGTATTCAACTCTAGGATAAGGTGATATTGGACTTCGCTGGCAAGTATATATTTAATTTGTTTGAATTTAATTCACGGCATTTTAATACAACAATATCCCTGACTCCTTAGCATTCTACCCCTTGAAAGCATGTTGACAAGGTGACCTTTTTTAGAACTAACGTTTACTATTGTTGCATAGAAATCTCTAAAATCCTTTAAGAAGTACAACTGGATATGTAGCTTATTGTATGTTTCTTTATTAGCATTCTTCTTTCATTACTCTGCTCGGTGCTTTAGTATCATGGATGGAAGTAAAATTATAGCACTAACCAATTTAATTATAGCATCACCGGCTAGGGACCTGCTCTGGGTTAAGCAATGCAAGGGAGGATGAAGGCATGTCTTCACAGAGGTTTCATGATAGCATATGAGGACATATTAAATATCAATCATACAGCCCCAGGCCTGAGTCAGACAGGGACACTTATCCCCTATGTTATTCCAGTCCATGCCATTCACTGAGTGCCTCCAGCGAAAAGAATAACTAAAGCATCACCCTATCTTCTTGGAGTGAATATTCCAGAACAGATGTCACAAAATGAGGCCAGGCCCTAGTCCCAACCTACCTGAATCTAGCCCACAACATGTTTTGTTTGGTTCACTAAATACATTTTTTAAATCTTGGAATATAAAAAAAATCAAGAGATTTTAAATAAAAACAATATTAACAACTTCTCTTAAAAAATTGGGTGATCTAGCATTGCTGGCCAGAATTCCTGAGTGGCAGGATATGTGCTTTTCAAGCTCACCACGGTGCCTTCTAGGGCTGCTTTATTCATCTGTATACTCATCTGGTCTAAGCATAGATTAACTCATGCTACCTCTGCCCCAGGTATGCACGATCTCGCTGGATATTAACCACACACCTTTCTCTATTGTTCAGTTCAACGCTCATGAATTGCTTGTGTATATCACGCAGGCACTAGACTAGTAACTACTGTGTCATATGAACAAGACACAAAACTTACTTTTAAGGAATTTCATAGCTCTCCTCCAACAAGTGTACAGCTCAGATAGAATTTCAAAGATAATCAAGTCCTCATAGGGAGCCAAGAACCCAACTCTGGAAAACCAAAGATTCAATAATTTAGAGATGATCTAGAGCTTATTTCTTCAAGAGCAAGTGGACTTTTTGGCCAATGACCTTGCAAAGCAGGAAAGGTCAAGTTCCCAGCCAATGCAATGGACAAGTTACACAACCACGCGGGGTGGTTAGGATATTGGAGACCATCAAACGCCATTTATCAAACACAGCGAATTGTAGCACTGTGGTTTGTCTTACACCAAGATCCGGAACAGCTCTAACAAGTTCACTGGATTACACGTGTCCCTCCTTCCATTCCCATCACTAAGTCCTCCTCATTACTCACTAAAACTATTGCAACAGCCTCCTCAGTGATTGCTCTGTGTCCAATACTGCTTGACACTGGCCATCCCTCCCCTGAGATTAATCTTTCTAAAGCACAGTTCTAATCGCTTTATCCCTTTTCTAAACAATTTCCAGTGACCATCCACAGCTAAGTAAATTGAATCCAAACTCCCCAATTTGATGGTAAGGCATTTATATAAATCCTCTATCTACTTTTCCAATTGTACTTCTTCATGTTTCCCTTCAGCAAAATTCACCAAATGGCAGTATGTAAGTCATATCCGATCTTCAGAAGTATTTTGTTTGGCAAATATAGTGTTTCTCTAAAACTTTTTATCAATATTTACTGAAGTATTCCCCCCTCTAGATTGACACATGCTTTCTGCTTTACTGAAATCCTCACCACTATTTTACTCATTCTGGATCACTTGACTTCTTCATATAATTTGTTTGGTTCTGATAGGCATTTATTTGAGCTTACAAATGCCCCTTCCATAGTCCACCAGCAAGCCTGGATGACTTACTACCATATCTTTTATTTTCCTGAACTTTTCCTTCTGTTCTTCTTTCAAATGTCACCTTCTCTGTAACATCTTCTATTAGGTGTCAACTTTCTTTCCTCTGGGTAGCAATTATATTATTTTCACATCATCTATCTCCTATTCTATATTGATTTTTTTTGGTGAGTGTTTATGCTCTACACCATCTGGTTGATTAAGCTCCTCAACAATGAGGACTGCTCTATTCACCTCCGTACTCTCCCCCAAATTCCTCATATACAGCACGGTCGGTGTGTACATGGAATTAATCGTGACCCATTTTTCTTGGGCTGCCCAGGCCTAGATTATTTCTGTGTATCCAGAAGAAGGCAGGAACTCATTTGAAAGGCAGACATGGCTGAGTGGGAAGGCCCCTGGGGATTTTTAGGCATGTCAAGTAGGGAGTGAGAAATGCCCTTTCTCAAGGAAACTACTGAGGGAATTTAGGTAAATAGAACATGATCCTTTTGTCTTGGGAGCTGGCTGTGATCTTCTGATTAATTTACTCTTGCATGTCTCACGAGGAACATCAGCAAACCCTCCCATGTGTCAACAAGTGTCAGAATAATAGGAGGCAGTTCATTCCTGGGGGCCCTGCTGAAACAGTGAGCTGAGCCAGGTGGAGCTCCAGTGCCCTGGAAAGAGTGAAACAGAAAGAGCTCTGCACACTGCATTCAAAAGTGCCCATTTCTAAAGGTACCAGATGCCCAGAAAAGAGCCCTCACTCCTGTGTGCCCTGGAACACAGCACTGCCAACAACTTACAAGACTATTGAGTTAAAACTCAGTGATCCCAGAATTGGATGCAACTAAATGGATTTTGATAAAAACGACCAGTTGTTAAATATGGGCTAAAATGAATAAAGTCACTCTTCTAAGATGTAATTAAATTCGGGAGCATTTTATGGACTACGAAGCAGGATATGAAAGTGAGGAGACCTGAACACCCTAAGGCTTTGTGGGTTACAATCTGGGTGCTTTGGGGCAATTTTCTTGCTTATGAAATGGGTACAATCAGCCCTGCCCTGCACCCTTCATAGGTATTACCTATTCTTTTACCTTGGGATTTCCTGGCTGGAAGGGGCTTAAAGAGAACCTGTCAGGAAAGGTTTAAGAGGTGAAGGATCCCATGAGCATCAAGTAAAGATAATACCTATGGAGTCATCCCAAAATTCTCAGGGCATCATGGTCAGCTACAGGTTTCCAGAGATAACTTGAGGCTGTTCAAATTGAAGGGCACTGGGGCAGGGTACATTCTGAAGTTGTAAGTGGGTTAGCCAAGATGGCATTCATGCATCTTCCTGCAGAGATCAAGGGACTGTAATTCCCTTGGGGTCAGGTATGTTTCCCGTGAAAGCAAAATTAGGAGTGGCTGTACATTGAGCAGTGCTGCCCTCGTCCACCATCCTCAAGGAGGGAGTAGTTAATTAAGTACATCTCTCAGGCAACAGAAATGATCAAGGCTGTCCCTAGAATACAGTTGCTTCAAGAAGTAGGCGTTTGTTTCAGGGAAAGTCTCCCACAGCGAAACATGGAATGCCAAAGAGAACTAAAAATAGAACTATCATTTATGTCAATTATAAATAGATTCGTTCCCTTTTGATCAGATTAAGGCTAGCTGAAAGACTGTAGTTGAACAGAAAGGAGCGAAAGCAGCAAATGAACAAACAAGAAAAACAAACTAACGAAAACTCATAGATATAAACAGAAGTATGGTGGTTACCACAGAAAGGTTGAGGATAGCAAAGGGTAAAGGGGGGCCAAATATATGGAGACAGAAGATTTGACTTTGCATGGTGCGCTCACAATGCAGATGACATAGCATAGAATTGTACTAGAGTTGACACCTTTTCTCCCTGAGGTGTTTTCTCTGATTTTCCCTAACTGAAGACATTTGAGTTTAGAATTCAGTTTTTAGTCTTTTGTTCATACTTCATCAGTTCTTCAGGATTACTCACTACCTTCTTCTTTTTCTAAAATATATTTTTATTGATTTCAGAGAGGAAAGGAGAGACAGAGAGAAAGAAACATCAATGATGAGAGAGAATCATTGATTGGCTGCCTCCTGCATGCCCACTACTAGGGATCAAGCCCACAACCCAGGCATGTGCCCTTGACTAGAATCAAACCCAGACCCTTCAGTCCACAAGCCGGTGTTCTATCCACTGAGCCAAATTAGCCAGGGCTACACCTTACCTAGATTAGAAAACACACACACACACACACACACACACACACACACACACACACACCTTTCTTTATGGGGAAAAATTGACTGTCAGTGTTAAGAATTCAAAAAGGGCAAAACTTTCTCCTCCGTTGCTCCCAAGATAGTCACCATATGCTATTACAAAAAGTCCTTTTCTATATTTTAAATTGGACTTATCAGGGTAACACTAGCTAATAAAATTATGTTGATTTCAAGTACAATAATACGCTATATCATCTGCATATTGCATTGTGAGCCCACCACGCAAAGTCAAATCTTCTTCTGTCTCCATATATTTGGCCCCCTTTACCTTTAATTACCCCCAACCCCCCTTCCCTCTGATAACCACCATACTTTTGTTTATATCTATGACTTTCCTTAGTTTGTTTTTCTTGTTTGTTCATTTGCTGCTTTCCGTATTATATCCCATATATGAGTGAAATCATACAGTTTTCAATTTTTTCTCTCTGACTTATTTCACTTAGTGTAATATTCTCAAGATCCATCCATGTTGTTGCAATTGTTATTATTTCATCTTTCTTTATGGCTGAGTAGTATTCCATTGTATGTATCTACCTTCTTTATCTAATCATCTAGTGAAGGACACTTTGGTTGTTTCCATGTATTAAAAAAAAGGAAATATCCAATTAAAAATAATATTCTTTTCACAAAGAAGGTTCTTTTCCAGATTACCACCTACTTGTGGATCTTGAGCAAACACCTATTAGCAGTGAGCATAATGATGGAAGGGAAAGATTAAGTAGAGGAAGGGCCACATCCCAGAGCTGTTGCTACTGAGCACTTGTCAGATATGCAGCCATTTTCCTTTCATTCTGGAAGGAACATCACCTTGAGGGATCCCAGTTCTTCAGGTCTGATAAGCCAATCCTTGTCCTCGTGTGCCTGACTCAACTCTCCCCAAGGCCAGAGAGAGAAATGTCAACTCCCCAACCAAGCCATCTAGGTCTATCCTGGGAGGAGAATTTATGAATGAAGCAGCTAGGTGCTCCCATCCTTTACTAAGCACTGCAAAGCACTGGAATATATGTCTCCCACCTGTGGGAATGAAAGACAAAAAAATCTTACCTGAGTCTCCCTACCTTGCCTCATGGATGTTCTTGATTTCAGGCATCCCAAACTCAGCAGTAAGGAAGAGGCTGGGGGAGGAGTGATTGGGAAGAAGGGACAGATACAATCAGCAGGGACCCTACTGAGAAATTCTTCCCCCAAGTTAAATGCCCTATTTTGGTCTCACTGTAGGATATTTAAAAGGAGCTTAGCTTGCCCTTGCATGTGTAGCTCAGTAGTAGAGCATTGGCCCACATGCAGAAGGATTGAGGGTTCAGTTCCCAGTCAAGGGCACATACCTGGGTTGCAGGTTCATTCCTGGTCCCTGGTCCGGGCATGTGTGGGAGGCATCTAGTTGATGTGTCTCTCTCACAATGACCTCTCTTCTCTCTCTCTCTCTCTCTCTCTCTCTCCCTCTCTCTCTCTCTCTTTCTCTTTCTCTCTCCGCTTCCCTCCCTTCTTTCCACTCTCTAACAATCAATGTCAAGAATATATTTAAGTGAGTATTCACAACAACAAAAAATGAGTTTAGCTATCAACTGGAAATTCACTGCCTGACCCAAAATTCAGGGGAGATTTCTGGAAAAATGATCAGACTAATCAGGGATTTGGAAAGCCTAGGTCCCAACACATAAAGAAATATATTGAACCATTTTAGAGATATAAAATTCTTAGAACTGCTGGACAGGCTTCTGTGCATTACCTCTCTCTTCCAAATGCCATTGCTCAACAGCCAGCTCCCATCTGAAGGCTGACCTCATGCTGTTGTGCAACTCAAAAGCCATCGGATGTCACTTTGCCACGGCACTGGCTGTGCATTCGAGTCCCCAGAAGCTGAGCAGCTTTAAGTTTTGAGTCAGAAGTTCTGAGCAATAATGAAACCAGAGCCCTTGGTACTTCTACTAAAAAGTCAAGATACATTTGGATCTTGCAAATTGAGAATGTCAGAGCCAATATTTCCCCCTTTAATTAAAACTCAGGAATGGCACTGTAGGTGGCTGGCTGGGGCCAGGTCCTCCCTTCCTTTCCTGCCCTTCCCCCATGCTCCCATCTCAGATTCTCCAGGCCTAAGAGCTGAGTGGGAAAGAAGTCTGTTTAGTCCCGGACTTTTCTGTCAAGTCCTGCATTGGTGGTGGACCCTGACACGGTGAGATGTGGAAACATGAGCCTGAGATCCCCAATTTGTCCCCAGACTGACAGGTAAACACAAACTAGGAAAGGCTTCTTCCCACTCATCCTCCAGTTTCCCAATCAAATATTTGAGGTTCGAGCGAACAGCCCAACTCTACATCCAACGCTGGCTACTCGTTCGGTTGACCCCTGGGTGGGAAATCTTCCATCCACATTGGATCACTCCTCTGGCTCAATCTATAAAACGATTTTTTTTCAAAGCAGCCTGTCCCAGAATATTCCTGGGACCTTCATGAAGAGGTCTGAGTCCTGGCATATGACAAAGATGGCAATGGCTACTAGATCTGGTTAAGTGAAACACTAGCACACACAGGTTGCCAGCTTTATCTTGTTCCTTCTGTGGTGCTGTTATCTTTCGGTGAAGTCTAGAAATAACAGAAGGATGACTCTTTTCCCCCCTCTGCCCCGTGCGTGCAATCCCCTCCAGAGAAAGAAAGGAAATTGTGACATTCCTCAGACCTCATGAATCACCCTGGAGGTTGGTAACAGCCTCGGTTAATGGCAAGGTTCAGAGGCAGCTTCCAAAAATTTGCAGCGATATCTATTTAGTGTAATAAGGTTACTCATCTTTGTTGGAAAGTATCTAGTGTTTAAGATAAGCTTTGAATAGATGGGATTTTGATAGATGGAGAGATTTGGGTGGTAAAAAAAAATGGAAAAGCACATGGACAGCAGAAAATAGGACACGTGGACATGTGCATGAGCCAGCCAGCCAGGTGTTTGGGTGCAATGCTAGTGGAGCGGAGTACAAGATAAACCCAGAGACGGAGGTTAGAACAATGTTTGTACTGAAGAACAATAATAGCAGGCACTTTCTGAGCTCTGATTCCAGGCATGGTACGGTCTGTATTAAGATTGATATGTATTAACTCTTAATTCCCATGACAAACCAAGTGGGTACAATCATTATCTTCACTTTACAAGTGAGGCCACGGAGAAGTACATAATATGCATAAAAGCACATAGCTTCTAAGTGAGACAAACCAGGGTTTTAACTCAAGCAGCTGAGTCCAGTGCTCATGGTCCCTGACCACCTATTCAGCACACTGTCCATAGCAAGCCTTTATTCTGCCACCCCCTCTTCTCTAGCTGTGGAAATACTGGGTAATATCCAAGACCAAACTTATATATTCCTTTTTTAGTGAGATTTCATCCATTTCCATCAGTAAGAATTTATCTTTCCCTAATAGACTTTTCTTTATTTGTACATAGCAGTGTTGCCAACCTTGTGTTAGAGTTAAGTATGTGCTTATCTGCAAACGTCTTCAGTCCATATCACATTCCCTTTACATCCCCAGATATTCGAACTATATTTTGCATATAGTAAGTGTTCAATTAGCATCGCCTGAATGGTATTGAATAACAAAATCCACTAGTTGCAGGAAATGTCCCCTGAACCTACCACACCCTTTTAAGAGCCTCTTTCCTAATTTAAAACAAAAACAAAAAAACTAAGAAATCTTGGGCCCCACAGGGAATTCTCCTAAATTCACTCGCTAAGACCTGCCCCCCATAAAAAAGCTTATAAAAGTCCAGTGTAGATAATCCCAGGCCACAGACCAAGAACACCATTTCAGGTTGAGCCCTGCTCGCCTGCAAAAGAACGCTAATGGCAGCAGTGCTTTTAAGCAAAGACATAGCCACAAAGGGGTGAAGTATAGCATCACGCACAGTGGGGGTTCCAGGGTTTCTAAAATGATTCCCTTTATTCTGATAAAGTTCTCAGCTTCTTGACCCTCAAATGCCACCTTCCTGTGGGAGACATAGAAACACCCAATTTAATTAAAGCCTCTCTCTTTCGCATTGAAGTCACAAGTTTTCACAGGGTGCAACGTGTTGCTAACCCAGCAGTTTCCAGACTAGGCTGCTCAGCAAAGACAGGTGCTGTTCTCTCTTTAGGGCCCATGTCCTCAAATTGCTTTGCTGTTTAAATATCTCTTAGAAAAATCCCTAAAAAAGATATGCTTTTAGAAAATCTGCTCTGGTGGTTTCCAACCCAAGCTCTCTTTATTTTACCCAACTCCTTTCTGGCCTGGAAGATTCTTTTGTTCCATAGGTGAGGTTAGCCAGTAGAAAAAGAATGCCTTATCTTTTTTTAAAAAAAAGTATACTTTTAATGTTTGACATTACTTATCTCCAAGCTCAGAAAGTCAATAACAACAATAAGCAGAGTACTATTACCTTGTAGAAGGATGTCAAATACTAGTAAATATCTGGAGTGGCCCACAATTATCTAATCAGCAAAACAAGTAGTAGACAGATTGACCTTTATAGAAGCACAAAGTTGAGTTTTAAAATGTGATGAATGAATGTACAGATATTTACTGACCATTTATTACATTACTGTATCTTGTGCTGGCAATATTGAGCTGAACCAAATTGACAAGGCTTCTGCCTTAGGTTCTTAGATTTAGCCAGAAAAGTACAGATGGCTAAGCGAGAACAAGGAATTATAAGACCTCATGTTTTGGGATGATCTGGGAGAACTAAACAGTACATCTCCCAAGCTTTCTTTCCTTCCCAACCATTGGTATATCTTTCTCTTCTCTCCCATCTTCTTTTTTTCTTCTTCTTACTTTCCTCTAGCATGCATTGTTGCACATAACCGTTATAGCCACTGATTTTAGATTATTTGTGGCAAGGAAGCATCACTGTTAGGTTCATTTGGGGTTCTTGGTCTTTCCTTTTCTCTCACAATCAACCAAGCAAGGGAGGCAACTTAAACTGTGTGACATGTTGTTTTCCATTTAAAGTCAGACTCATTGTACCTCTCTGTTTTCCTCTACATATTGACACTTCCCAGGTACATTAGAGTCTCTTGTCCTGGTGAAGGCCCACAATTCCTGAGTTGTTAAGGAAAGGAAACCATTCAATGTCCATGGGTCTATATCTTGGCTCCTTGCTCTCAAGGTGCCAACTTCCTGAAAATGTATTATCCACTTTGTGTAAAAACAAAAACAAAAAAAAAACAAAAAAACAGAATGGTAGAACGCATTAGATAGTTCTCAAATTACTTGTTTGATACATCCTCAAGTGTTCTTTGGAACGGAGAGCAATTGTTCTCTAATCCTTGAAGATGGAGTTTATAAGGAAATCACAGATATTTATACAACTCCATCGATTAACTCAATTCCCATCAAGGATTCAATTGGTCTACCTGGAAGAGTTCTGGCAATGTACAGGCTACATTAGGTATGGGAACGAAACTATTGATCTAGTTCCAGAGACAGCGACTTGGCTGATATGACATTAGAATATATATTTTGACATTTGCCAAAAATCTTTTCCCTTGCTCTCCTCTAAAACTATCAGACTTTTATGAGAAGAGCATCTGAAGCCTCTTTCAAGGCTGAACTTCTGTGATTCTATATTCCATAGCCCAAACCCTACAAATAACAGAAGTTTAGGAGAAATGACCCAAGACCCTTCTTCTAAAAATCTACCCAAGAAATTACTAGAGTCTTATTGGCATTGGAAAGAATTAATCAAAGCTATATGCATAGATAGAAGAATAGAATATTGACAAACATCATGGAGAACTTGAAAACAACAAAATAAAAAATAGCAGAAAACTTAAGTATACCAAATGAGTTTGAAAGAAAAAAAACCACAACTGTGGCTTTTATCTACATTTGCCAACACAGAGTAATAACCATAATCTCCAAATTAGATGATGCATAGCTCTGGCCTCCAAACCCAGGGTGAAAGAAATTGAAAAATCCAGAAAAGCGGGGTTTTATCAGGTCTAATTTAGTCCTAGAGCTATCAGGAGTCCATTTGTCTCCAAGTGGAGCATTGCCTGGTGGCTGTGTTTCCATTCATGGCAGAAAACGGCTAGGGCCATCAGAGCAGGAGAGAGTTCACAAAGAAAGTCAGAAAGCAGTGCCAAAAGGCAAATACAGTTGCTGTCACAGCCAAAATAGTTCACTCAGCTCTTTGTGTTACTCCCTTCTTCTTTGTAATGGAGCAATTTCTATGCAAGTTGTGTAAAAATAAGATTTTTAGCTTTGAGCAGTAAATGAGTGAACTGGGCAGGAAACGCATAAAATTGAGTAAGAAAAAGAAAGAGTGATAAAGAAACATATAAAAGCCCTGGAAAAGAGCGTTTCTCCTTTAAAGGAACTACTATGTAAAAATCCACACCTGAAAGTCAGATCCACTCTGGATGGATTTGCTCAGAAGAGTCCATCACTTTACTAAAATACTTTCAAGTATTCATGAAGGGACATCCCATTCGACATGGTTGAGCACTTCCTTTTGGACACTCTCTTTGTCTCAGCTTCATATTAGAGATGAAAAGGAGAATCCATGAGGAGGGGGACACTGGAGGTCTCTGTGCCTACCCATTTTGAGCTTTATTTCTGCCAAGTGGTTATAACATGAGAAGATTTAGGAAGTCCGAGGGTAAAAGTTGCTATCAAGAAGAAAGGTAGAAGAACTATGGAATTCTAGTGTTGGAAAAGACCTTCAAACTCACAAAACCTCTCTACTGAGAAGTAATGCCTACTTCAATATCCTGATCAAAGGCCTATGCTAAACCCCTCCAGTGGTAGGACAACTCTACTGCCTCCCCTGTCCTGGAAACAGAAAACCATAGCAATGGTGTAGGAGCAATCCATGAGATGGTCACCTCGCTCATGAGTGGAGAAAGCCCCTCAGTGACTGAGCAGGTTTACTCCTCTGAACCTTCACTGTAGCTGGTACTTGCTAAGGCACTTAAACTCATTCTGCTTTGTATTATGGTTATTCATATGTTATCTCACACTCCTTCTGGGTGGTAAATCCCTTGAAAGCCAGAGGTTTGCCAATTCAACAATTTTAACATCCTCCACTACCCTTAGGATAGTGCCTTAAATAGGCCAGGTAACCAATAGTGTGTTTGTTTTGCTTTTTAAAATAACTTGTTTTTAAATTGATTTGCATTTAATTCTGCAGGAAGAATAGATTAAAAAAATGACTTTGTCATCCTAGATTTAAATGCCCTTAGGTTTAATCCATAGAAAGTAGGCCTGACAATAGTAGATAGTGAGATTGTTGAATGAATTTATGAGTGAATAAATCAGGGAGTGGCTGCTCAGAGAGGATACTCCCTTTTTCCCCTATAAAACTGAGGCAGTATTGAGAGAATTTTGTATTCCTATTACCCTAATTCTCCTGTTTTAGTCTAGTACTGCTGATTCAAAGGTATCATCACCACCATTAATTCAATACTGATGTAACCTGAACTTTTGCTCTGTGTAATCACAGATCTGGGTGAATTTCCTAGAAAAGAACAGCCCATGAACTGAACTGTTAAGTAGACAAAATAGAAATTGGGCCTCTTCCATATTGTTAAGAGTAAGGATGGCCTTAACTTTGCTCTGTCCCTTCGATTTTGGCCCGTATGGACTGTAGCAGCACCTACGGAGACCAGACACAGAACTATAGACACCTCAAATTTGCCTATTTTGTGCCTCCTCTTACTCCATTCATGCACCCTGGGTGATCAGTCTATTACCTTCCTTCCTAGCAGCTCTGCATAAATATATTTTAAACCAATGGAACAAAACTTTAATGGAGGCATTTGAGGTACTAATAGCCAGCCAGTAATGTTCAATTAACTTTGTTCATTCAGTAAATGGTTATAATGAAGATATTTTGCAAGTAACAGGGTTCCAGGATTATTTTGGCTTCACCAACATAGAAGTTTATTTATTTCATGTAGAAATCTCAAGATACATAGTTTAAGATGGCTGAACTATCTGGTGAACAGCATCTCTGTTCCACAAAATCCTCAAGGATCCAGGTTCCTTCTAGCTTTCTACTTTACTATTCTAACATCATGGCCATCGTCTATGTGGTCCAAGATAGCTGGTGGAGCATCTTAGCATGAACATTACACCCAGCAGGAAGATTGAAAACAAGCAAAGGATGCATGACAATTGTCTTTTAAGGAATAATCCCAGTGAAGGTGTCATATGGCACCTTCACTTATATTCTATTAGCTAGAATTTGAGTAAATGGCCACATGTAGCTGCAAAGGATACTAAGAAATAAAGTCAACTGAAAATTATTATGAAAAGAGAAATAACGTATTTGGGGCAACGAGTAGGAATCCCTGCCAAAAGGACCATGTCAGAACTTTTGAAATCATATTACCTAGGAGCTCACCTATGCACTACAAAATCAAAAGTTGATCCAGTGTCAGCCAGATCCCGATGCCAATCCTAGCAGCATCACTTGATGAGATGCATGATTTCTAAATTATTTGCTATGCTATTAAAATCTGGAATAAAACTTCCTCTTAGGTTCCTGGAGGATTATGTGAGATGACCAGTAGTGCTTAGCATAGTGCTTGGTGCATAGAAGTTCAGACATTTATTATTATTATTATCATTCTGCCCACATAGGAGGCTAACTCTGCTCTAGGCTTTAGACCAACTTGGGCATAAAAATATGAACAATGCTCCTGGTGGCTGTGTTTCTTGAGCAATTTTATATCCACTCCATTAGCCAGATATGTTAGCATAATGAGTAGCTGCTCAAAAGAATGGCTTTATCCTTAGTTGCCCTTTCCTTTCTGTCTTTTTTTTTGGATGGTATTGAATAAGACAAAAGCAATTAATAAACTTCTCATCACTGTAAGAAATGACAAATAATATCAGCAAAGCTCATAGAGGAGTCTAAAACTATGTGGGGGGGGGGCATAGCGGGCTTTTTAGAATGCAAGTAGCATTCATTTTCACATCATTGTTTATCAGGCCAAGCATACTAATATGGAAAGTCACTCTGGGAAAGGGTAAAGAAAAAATATACCTCTTTGGTATTATCTGTTAGGTCATATCAGTAAATAAGTTAAGAGATGTACTGGGCTTTATTTTTTATTGTCTCATACTAAATTTCTCTGAGAAGATGCTCTAGGATACACTAAATACAGCCACTGGTTTTTGTGTAGGCAGGGATTTTCTTCTCAAATTGAGAAGCACTGAAGTAGAATGATTTAGTGCTTGGACAGAGTTGACTTTGAAACTTGGCTTGGCCACTTAATGGGTGGGGGATCTTGAGAGAGATGAATTAACTTTTCTAAGACTTAGTATTGTCAACTTTAAGATTAGAATAATAATGATACCCATCTCATAGAGTTGTTGTAAGAATTGAATAAGATAGTGTGTATATAAACCATATGTCCCCAGATTTTTCAATCTCCTTGCATCACACTTTTATCAATATCTACATAAAATGGCTTATGAACCCTTTTCATATTTATCGGGAAGACCACGCCTTTCCCCAAAGCTCTGAAAATCTGGAGCACCACAATTTTCCCAGTCTGTTCACTCCACAATTTGCTTGCCAACTCCTAGTTTATTACTCTTAATCCCTGAACCCGACATCCTTTATCACCTGTTCCCTTCCTGTAGCCTCTTTAAAAGATGAATCAAGGGTAGGAGACAGGAGAGTCATGAGTACCTGGGATTTTGCAGGAGCAGTGGGAGACCTGAAAAGTCTTAAAGGAACAGAGCATCATCCAGTTACATCACAAATGATCTCCACAAGAACTCATTCCTTTAGCCCAGCAACTGAGTTTCGAGTCAACATTATTTTTGTAGCCAAAATGTTGAGTCAGAGAATCCTAACATATTGCAGTTGGAATAAGCCTTAAATAATTTCCTATTTCAAAAGACTCACTTACATATGGAGAAACTGGCCTGTTCAAAAGTATGGGTGACCTAACCATGCTCACTCAGATTGAATAATGCTGCCAGGTATTCATAACTGACTAATAGAATTTCTATTCTTCTTTGTTCATTTCTTCACCTGCTGTACAGCTAATGAAGACATGTTTTTAGACATTCTGCCTGCATTAACAATGTCTCTTCCAATTGAAGTACAAACACCGTAGTGAGGACATAGTGTAGAAGGCCTGGATTTCAGTTCCAGGTGGAAAGAACTGGCTGCATGACCTGGAAAAAATCATTCAATTCTTCAAGATCTCAGAGATGTTTTATTGGGGCGACAGTGTCATTTAGCAGCAGGAGGATCTGAATGGGTTCTGAAGTGCCTCGGAGCTCAGATGTTCCTTGCTTCTTGGTGGTGTCAATGGTCTCCAACTGAATCCACCTCTTCCAATCCCACACAAGATGGAGAGGAGGCCATCCCAGTATTCGGAGAGGCCCATCAGGACAGGAGTTGGCCTCTCTCTGTGGGGGCTGGAGAAGGGAAGCAGCTGAAGCAACACTCTCCATTTCCTTCCCATTCAGAAGAGAACAATCCAGCTCCTCCCAGGGGAGGCCATCAGGATTTTGACAGTGTGGGGTCTGTCTTATGATGGGAATGGAGGATCACTGTAGAACAGGGGTGTTTAACAGCCGGGAATCTGAACACAGAATCAAAGATGGAAGGAGAGCCAAGAGGCTCGTAGGTCCAGTCCCCTGCCTCTATCTAAGCCTTCCAAGGCAGATGGTTGTCATCCTACATTGAACCATCTCCAGCGCAGCTTCCCACAGTGCCCTGGGGTCTACACGTTTCCCCCCTAATCATCCAGAAATTCTTCCTGATGTTTTAGTAGAAACACATTCAAAGTAGCAGGAGTCTGTTTACTCTTGTTGAGTCCTGGAGATGAGGTGGAATACTCTGTGTAATAATAGCCCTGCTTATACCTGGCTGTGGCGATTAAGTCACCTCCTCACCTTTTCTTGTGGGGGCTAAATCTTAATTTTCCATCCAGTTAATCTTTTTTTTTTTTTTTACTCCTATATGGATCCTTTCCAGCTTCCCCAAATGAGTCTTAAAATAGGAGGGTGAAATCTGAGTTCCCACTCTAATTAAAACCTCAGCAATGCCAAGACCTGTGGAAGGATTACTCTAGGCTTTCATTTCATAACTCCCAACATTCACCTGCCTCATGTTCCAAGTTTGTTGTATTCTTTCTTGCTCACCCAGGGGCCCACCGCTATTTAGCTCTCGTGCTTGTCTCTGCCAATTGGAGCCCATTTTTGTCCATTTGAAACACCCTCCTGTTTTTAACCACCTCCCCAAACCTAAATTGTACAAGGCCATTTTAAATTCTAATCCTACCTCCTAATGTTTGAAGATCTTTTTCTGTCTTAGGGCAATCTGAAAAAGAAAAAATTCTAGTCTGTTATTTCAGTTACTGAGGAATAAGCCTCAACCTAGAAGGGCCTGAAGATCACTCTTTTCTCCTAAGACTCAAAGCTCAGTTGGAGCATGAAAATCAATGCAGACCCCAGGGCACTGTGGGAAGTTGCCCTGGAGATTTTTAAATGTAGGATGACAACATTCAGGGACTTCAGAATTCACTCAGACTGAATTTATTCAACAGATTCTTCTCCAGCACCAATGATGTAGGCACTGGGTATATAACTATTCAGTGTAAGGTGCACAAAATGTATGCAAAATGTCTTCATTAAGCACTTACTCTCTGCAGAGCTGTGTTGGGTGTTGGATTTAGAGCAGCAGTGAGGAGGACATCCTGGCAAGGATCTCACATTCCAAAAATGGTGGGGGAGGAGGGAGACAAAGTACAAATCAACCAATAAATAAACTCTATAAATAAACACTCCAATGTCCAATCCTGATCCATGTTTTAAAGAAACAATGGAATGATAGACCTCAGGGTAGTGGAGAAGATGCAGGAGACAGCAGAGACCTCTCCAAAGAGGTGGCTTTAAAGACTGTACAGCTTAGCAGGCAGGTTTCTGTTTTTTTCTGAACCAATCCCCTTTAGCAAACCAACTTTCCTCTTCTCTCTCCTTTCAGACTTAACTTTTGCTGGGAAGCTCATGGCCGATAATGTGCTGCTTCTTAGTTAAATTAGTTACACTTACAAAGGACTCTATCAATGAGATGATAAACAGAGGGAATTTCAGGGTACAGCTTCTTTAGTTCCCCAGAAAGTTAACAGACATGCCTGGAAAACAGGGATCCAAAGCGCCATTAATTTGGGAGAGTAGACTCAGTGACATCAAACAGATTTCTTCACTTAAATAGGCCGATCAACTTGAAGACTTGCCAGCGTGATAAGATTTGCAGCTGATTCTTAAGCTTTTCAGATGGAACCTCTTAAAGAACGCGCTGGGTGAATGCTGGGCTGCAGAGATACCTTGGGTCCTTTGAAGTCTTTTGATGTTGGACTTGGCATTTGGAATATGATTCTAATCACAGCAGCCAGTGTGCAGGCCAGCCTGGGTGTTTCTGAAAGGGACAGACTAGCTTCTCTGCGAGTCTGGACCTGTACTCACTGGTTTCCTCTAATCATGGACCCTTTGAGAATCTTTTTTTTTTCCAATTAAATTTATTGGGGTGATTGGTTAATAAGATGACATAGGTTTCACCTATACCAGTGGTCGGCAGTTTGCTGCTCTTTTGACTAATGAGTTTGCCGACCACTGACCTATACAACTAATTCTATAATAAATCATCTGTATATTGTATTGTATGCCCAGCACCCAAAGTCAAATCTTCCATCACCCTATATTTAACTCCACTTTACCCTTTACTATCCCCACACAAACCCATTCCCTCTGGTGAGCATCATACTGTTGTATGTGTCTATGAGTTTTTGTTTGTTTGTTCACTGGTTTCTTTCAGTTTTATATCCCACACATGAGTGAAATCATATGGGTCTTCTCATTGAATTTATTGGAATGATATTGATGAATACAATTATATAGGTTAACTTTCTCTGACTTACTTCATTTAGCATGATGTTCTCAAGATCCATCCATGTGGTCAGAAACGGCATTGTTTCCTCTTTGGAATCTTTTCAGTGTCCAGTTTTCCTATTTCCAGGAAAATCCACAAACATGTAAAACTGGACATTGTGCAGAAGGTTCAGGGGGGCCTTTTACCCAAACTCATCTGTGGACTGGAGGGTTCCTAAGGGCCTGTGGGTGCTAAAGTCTAGAAGTTTCTGCTCTCAGATCACCTTAACCTCTCGGTCCACATTTCTTATTAGTCTGTGGGTATCTTGAGACCAGACAGTGTTCTACCTTTTGCCAAGTTTTCTGGAGACTTAGTAGGGTACCCAGTACACAAGCAGGGGGAAAAGGGGTGCTAATAAGTGTCCCTACACCTGTTACCACCTCATGCTGATTGCTGCCTGAGAAAAATATCCAGGGAGGATGGGGAGACCCTTCAACACGGAAGCACCCGCCAACACTGGGGATACCCATTTGGCTTCCCAGTTAGCCAATGAGGTCATGGTCCCTCTGCTCTTTGCCAGAAATAGGTCCGTGAAGAAGGCATCTATGACCTAGCAAAGCAACGGAAAGGAAGTGACTAGAAAGGGGATCATTAAAAACCCAGCTCCTTCTTTCATGGGAAATGGAAACAGGGACCTAGAGGAAAGTTATAATTGCCAAGCCGGCAGCGGCCCTGCTTCCCTTCCTTCCCGGGCTCCCGATATGGATTTCCTGCCTGCGGGGCACCATTTGATTCAAAGCAAGGGGAGCCTCGCACAGTCTCAGGAGAAGCGCTCAGAAAAGAAACAGACCAAGCATCCTTTGCCCTCTTCCTGGCACTCCTGGATGGAAGCGGTTGGCTTTCTCAACTCTGCTTCCCCTGCAGCACTGATTCTGCCACGCGCCGGAGAAATGTTGGTGATCACGTGGAGGCTGGGTGACAGATGATGATTTTTTTTTCCCCTTTTGCAAAATTGAATGTCCTTGGTTTATGGAACCACGTCGGTTCTATAGGCAATTGTCAGCGCTGTGTTTCCTTTCTGTCTCCTTTTGCCACGAGTTTTGAATGATTCCTGAAAGGATGTTTGGATGATGTTTTTTTTAGTTTCTCTTTTTTTTTTTTATTAATTTTTTATACATGTCTTCCCATGCTCCCCCTCCCTCCTCCCTCCCAGGCATACCCCAACCTCCCAGTGTCTATGTTCATTGGTTATGCTTATATGCATGCATACAAGTCCTTTGATTGATCTCTTATCTACCTCACCTAACTTTAATCTTCCTGCTGTAATTTCACAGTCTGTTTGAAGCTTTACTGCCTCTGTATCTATCCTTTTGTTCATCAGTTTACAATGTTCTTTATTATCCACCAATGAGTGAGATCATGTGATGCTTCTCCCTCATTGACTGGCTTATTTCACTAAGCATAAGGCTCTCCAGTTCCATCCAGGTTGCTGCAAATGGTGA
>PVJN01012114.1:0-17583 GCA_004026805.1 Lasiurus borealis | reverse complement strand
CTGAACATAGGGGTGCATAAATCAATGGATGATGTGTTTTTGAGGGTGTGTCAAAATCCCACCCCGACCTGTTCCACTCCACCTGGGAGGTTACATAAAAGGTGAAGACACAGAAAAGGTCGATTTGGGTTCTCGAAGAATCTATCTTCTGAACTAAGTTGGACAGTTGTGTAGACCGGCTTAAGTACCCACCGGACAATTTGGAAAGCCGAAAAAATAAAGTGATCTGGTACTTAGCAAAGGCGGCTTTCAGTATCATAGGACATCCCGGTGTCCCTAGCTCCGCACTTGGCCAGAGAACTTGCTACAGCTCTGATTCCCTTCCCTGTGACCTAGCTCGCTGTCCTCAGGTGCTAGCTGGCAGTCAGGATGACACAGATGTGTGCCAATAAAAAATGCAGGAAAGGGAAAAAAGTCAACATGTGTTTTTCATTCCGGTTTAGTTTCTTTGGAGGAGTCTGGCTTTTATTTTCCTTCTTGCAGGAAAACTGATTCTGCTACTAGAGAAACACATGGATAGCTTTATATCAGGCAGTTATCAAAAGAGATAATGAAGTCTTTCTGGGGATTTTTTTAAATGTCAGAGGTCTTTCCCGGGACTGCAGTCCTCATTGGCCTGTTCCTAGTGCTTTGCTATTTAATCATGTATTATACACACATGATTAAATCCACATCACATCACAGAGGCATTGGCGTCATCTGAGAACTTGTTGAAAATGCAGAGTCTCAGGCACCGCTCAGATCCATTGATACAGACACTCTGAGGGTGGGACCCAGTGACAATGCTTTAACCAGCCCTAGAAAGGGTACTAGGGCACACTCATGAGAAGCACTGGCTGCTTTAAGCGCCCCCAAAGATCAACGAACCTGAAATTCATCCTTGCTTGGGGGGTTAGGAGGCAAGTACTAGCATGTGGGTGGAGAACTTTTACCATTTGTAATCAGAGGAACCTCCAGATTTATAAATCCCTTAAACTCTGTTTTCCCATCTATAAAATGGGAATAATCCCATTTACCTCCAAAATGGGTTCTTGAGATGACTGAAGGGCAGAATATGTATGAAAGTAACTTGTGAACTTGTGAACTTCCCTGAAGTTAGCTCTGGGAAGACGAGGGAGAAGCACTCTGTCCTCATCTGTAGTCTGAACCCCAAGTTCAGGCACATCATGGCTGTTCACTCACTGACTCTTCGCTGAGTAATTGTAACTCACATTTGGTAAGTGTTTACTCATGCATTCATCACAAGAACTCTGTGAGGTGGGTTTGCCTGCCCCTTTTCAGATGAGAACTGTTAGGTTAAGTAACTTACCCACAGCCACATAATTAGAAATGGTGGAGCCAGCGTCCAACCTCAGGCAAACGCTCCAGAGCCTGCGCTCTGACCACTTCATCACACAGCCTCATGATTGATCTATGAATGGTCCGAGCGCTTGCCCTGTGACCCTCGTGGTCCCCAGCTCTTAGGCACCTTCACACAGCACAACCCGGTAGATATAGGATAGTATCATCATACCCTTTTCATGAGAAAGGAAACAGACCCAGAGACTGGCTGACGTTGGTATTTTTCTTCCCACTGTAAACATTTCTTTACATTGTGTTTCTCTGTGGACTGTTTGCGTTTTTGACTTTTTCAATCCACGACCCAGTGAGCATTTATGAAATGCCTGCTAAGGGGCCAGCACTGTGCTTCTAGATACAGAAATATGAGACACAGTTTCTACCCAGAAGATGCTGCAAATCAAATTGGAATCGGGCCAGTCATCATGAAATGGAAAATAAAGGGTAGTAGATAGTTTAGTGCTAGTTTGTGATGCACAAAGAAATCATTTTTCACCTCCAGAGAAGTTAGTGGAAATGAGGTCCTCAGACAAGAATTCCCACGGGGGCCTAAAGCCAACTTCTCTGGATAAACTCGGACCTAATTGCTCTGGGCAGCTGTCATTGAACCATGGAGTTCAGCAACCCTGCACTACAGTTTCCTTTAAGGTTATCACAGACATCAGGGTTTAAAAGGGGACAGTGACCTGTTATCTCGATTTTTGTCTGTTTTGTTCACTTCAGAACCTCAGTATTAAGAGCAGTTTCTAGCGGAGACCAGTTTGGCTCAGTGAGTAGAGCCTTGGTCTGAGGACTGAAAGGTCCCAGGTTCGATTCTGGTTGGGGGCATGTACCTTGCTTGTGGGCACAACTCCAGTAGGGGGCGTGCAGGAGGCGGCTGAATGATGTCTCTCTCTCATCGATGTTTCTGACTTTCTATCCCTCTCCCTTCCTCTCTGTAAAAAAATCAATAAAATCTATTTAAGAGCAGTTTCTATTTCTAGAACATAGTAGGTGTTCAATAAACAGTAGGGCTTGCATGACTTCTCAGCAGGAGAGAAATATGGCTAAAGGAGGACAAAGGCAGTGAAGCCAATTTTGAGTTGGGTGAGGAGGCAGATTGACAGGGTATTGCTCTTTGAAAGAAGGTTGGGAGACTGTAAATTGGGCAGAAGCCTGATGATCCAGAGAGCGTTCAGTAGATGCATAGGTGTAGAGTGTTTGCTATTTTAACAGATTCCCCACTCCATACATGGGGTGTGGTGCCGTCTTGGCTCCCTGGCCCCCCCCCTCTTTCCCCTCTAGAGAAGAAAATCCACAGGTACTTGGTGATTTTGAAAGTTGAGAATCAGGGTCACTTGTCATCAATTTCATTTTCCTTGGTTTTCCTTCTACTTGGCAAACCTCTGGGTGCCAAGCCCAAGTTCTGGTTACACCCATGTTTCTTTCAGAGGAAACTGCACCAGTAATTGAAACCAGAGATTGGTTCTTTTATTCTCCTTCATGGGATGCAGGTGAGATTCCTGTTTGTGCTCCACCTTGGCTGTCTCTTTTCTAGTCCCGGTGGAAAATCTGGATATAATTCTCAGCTCCGGTCCTTTGGTCTTCTCTTCTAGTCCTTCTGCAAAACTGTGAGCTTTCATCAAAAATATTAAATGTGCTAACTTTCAGAACAAGAAATAGGATTGTCTATAATATCCTTTGACTCGGTAACTCCACTCCTGGGATTTAATTCTTACAAATGATCTCAAAGAGGCAGAAAGTTATGTGCACAGAGACAATGCCATGTCAGTTAAAATCCTTATAAAACTGGAAAGAACCTAAATGTCTAACAATGGGAAAGCCGTTAAAGAAATAAATGATGGCAGATCTACTCAATAAAATATTCTGTAGCTTTTAAATTATAATTCTGAAGATTATGGGAAATGCTTGCAATAGACTGTTAAGTGAAAATGCTTGCAATAGACTGTTAAGTGAAAGAAACAATACTACATGAAATTTTGGCTAGGATTATAGCTATGTCAAAATGTATGCATCTGGGTGAGAACAAAAAAAATGAGAAAAATGAAGATAATCTGAGTTGTTGGGATGTCAAGATTATGGGTCAAATGTCTACATTTCAATTTCTGATAAGGTTTTTATAACTTAGTGCAATTCAAGGAGATCAGAAACCAGCTGAGCTGGCTGCACGAAGGAGCCAATTGTTCCTTCTGAAACTGCAGAGAGTCACAGTGTACTGGGTGAAAAGTGAGCACCCAATAGCCAGCTTTGCCCTCAATGGCAGGATTACACAGACTTCTCTCTCTGGCGAAAGCCATGCATGACATTCTTTCTGGCACTCTCTGGAGGACTTAGGAGCAAACTCTTGTCTACTGCACATGCTCAAACCCTGGGCTGTGTGTGAGCTGACTCAGATGACCTCACCGTTATCTTCAGGGATATTAGCATTATGTACCTTTGAGAATTCCAGGAACAGTGTCAACTTCAGACTTTTCCTTAACTGGGAAGTTCCCCACTTTCAAGAGGTCCTCAACTTAAGATGAACTGGCTCTGCAACTTACTAGATATATGGTTTGGGTTAAGTTATTAACGTTGCTAAATCTCAGTTCCCTCATATGTAAGATGACTATAATAATAATGCCTACTCCAGGGAGTTGCTGAAGGATGGAAATGAGAGAAGACATGAAAAGTAATATTTGCTATAATAGCTTAATGGAAAGTACTCAACAAAGGGAAGATATTGGTAGTGTATAATTGCAAGGCCCCCTGTTGATCTAAATGTCAAATAAATAAGTTTAAATATAAAATGAACAGAAGAATGAAATGCCCCATTTCAATCTCAGAAGAAACTTGTGTTTAATGGAAAAATTTCCAGTCTCATTTGATTATATCTTTGGGTCTTTCTGGCACTCTCTGGAGCACCTAGGATAAAACTGTCTTATAGTTTTATAATTTCTTCTCTCTCATGAGCTAATCAGTATCTTCTAGGTTTGTGTCTTCTCGCGTGCTCTTACTGCAAGAAGTGTCACCTTACTATGTTAAAATCCTGTCAGGGAGCTTAATTATATTCAAACCAGGTTGCAAGGTCTGCAGAGAAACTCTGATATGTGAAGAAATGTGTAATTTCAGATAGAAGGCTAGGAGAAAGAGACAGACACTCTTGGTGAGTCCGCAGATGACCAATCCAGACAGTGAGGAGAAAGCTGGGAAGCAAAAAGCCACAGACAAGGATGAGAGGAGAATTTTTTTATTGAAAGGAGAGTATTGAGACATCAACAGCCTGGAAAGATAAGTTCAGGGTGATTTGTGGCCTGTTGGGTGCCAGGAAAGAAAAAAAAGGAAAAAGATGTGGCCAAAGAAGGCACAGATATTCTGAAAAAAATTTGAGGAATTTATGATGGTTCATAGTCTGACTACAGGAAATGCCTGCCGAAGGCAGATATGGGGGAACAGTGGAAGCACTGGTTCAATGAGAAGATGCTTGCACTGGGGTTGCGAGGAAACAGGCACAGAAGGTCCTCGACTTACTATGGCTCGACTTAATGATTTCTCAAGTTTATGATGGTAAATTATACTTAGATTTATGAATTTCGGTTTTTTCTTTCTGGGTTAATGATATGCAGTAAGATTTTCTCTGCTGATGCTGGACAGCAGAGCCAGCCACACGACTATAGGGGTAAATAATTGATACTCTTCAATGCAGTATTAAATGCATTTTCAACTTAAGATATTTTCAACTTAGGATGGATTTACCATCATGTAACCCCATCATAAGTCAAAGAGCATCTGTACTTCCTGGGAACCTGGGAAGAGAGGAGGCTGCCCTAATAAAAGACTTCGCTCCTGAACTTGGGCCTTCACTTCCAGTTGGTTAGGACAGAGCTAATTATGCCTAAATATTAGCATAAGCAGTCCCTCCGTACAGACTTCCCAACACAGATCCGAGCCACAGAGAGCAGACAGGAGGCGAGTGTTGAGGAAAATAAGATGTCCCGCAAGTAGTATTCCTGACCCAAAGGACCCTCTCAGCTCTGTGGCACATTAGGCCTCGCATTGCTAGTTCCTGATGAAGCGAACTCGTTCTGCAACCCTGCAGAGGTTTTGTGACAAATTGAAAATGACTGCTGGGGCAAGTGTCCCAAGTTCTCAGAAAGGAAATTCACAGAAGGGAGTGATTAGCTAGAAGGCAAGTGACCGTTGCCTCAGAGCAATGTGGTCACTCACGGCATGTTTGAATAGTAAGAAAAAAATAAAATAGAGTTTGATTTTTTTCAATCAATATCGCAAACTAAAAATATTTGAGTTAAGTGAATTAAATTGCTGAAGTAAGTGAAATAAATAAGAGAATCAGAGAATTTTATTGCTTGAGAATAATATTTGCTGAAAAGCACTTAAGGAGGTTTGGAGATGTAAGCACTCTGGTGGTCTCAGATGAAATAAAGATGAGAACAGGATTTAGCCTGAAAACAAGCTAAACCAAAACCTCTCTTTCTTCTTATGCATAGTCACCTCTTTAGTTCAGAAAAAAATAATAGTTTTGGGAGTGAGGTAGAGGAGGGTGGCTAAAAGCTAACAGGCTTCATGATTGCCAGGTTACTAAGAAGCCTCTTACATAGACGTTGAGTTTGCTATCACGTTCAAAGCACTTAAAGTTTCTTGGTCATGTGAAGTGATCAAATATCAAGGGGAAATTTATATCCTGAAATAATATAGTCGCTTTCTAAATAAACCATTCGGCCTTAGTCTGCATACTTGCTTGATATTTTGATGAATAATACTAAAACTTGTTTGAGAACTCCTTGTACAGATTTTAAAATTTTGATAACCTTACCACTAGTTTATTTTACCAAAATAATGGAGGGTAGCATTTGAAAAGCCATGTTTATAATGGTCACTTTCTAATTTTGTCCTCTGGGCAGGAGTTGGGTACCAATGGCAGAGTTAATGGAAGCCCATTCACCCCATTGGAGATGAGATAACACGTAGTCATAGCTGAAATGTTCAAGGGAAAATGTATATCTGTCCCCCTGGAAGGAAGTGAATGTTGTACAGAAGATTCATATGCCATTGGCAGGCACCAAGGAAACCAGGGAAATCAAATGTTGGCCTCACTGAGCGCTAGGAAGTTCGACATTCTGGTCGACATTGTGGTCAAATAGCTTGTCATTTACTCATCTTTGAAGGTGCAGCTTTGGGAGTGTGATGGTCAAAGGGGCAGGCCCAGGGATTTCCAGAAAGAGTCTTCTCATATGCATTCTTATTTCCAAACACCCAAGCAAGTGAGGGCCATTACTTTTCCTTATTCCTCAGAGCCTTTAGGACCCTGGTTTTAAACCTATAGTTTGAGTCTTTCTACTGTTTTAAGAGCTTCAGCCAATGAATTTCATCCTTCCTATCCTCCTCCTAATTGCACGTGTATCCTGTCTTGAGCAGGTTTATGCAATCCTCATAGATGGTTTTATCTCTTTCCCTTACTCCAACTTACCTTTCATATTGGACATTTTCTCCCACCCTATTCAACACTGATCCTCGATATCTTTAAATTCAGCCCAATACTCTTGTTTTTATCTAAAATTAAACCCGACAAAGAGGAAACTCCTGGTTCTTTCATGGAACCTCTGTTCTCCATGTATCATCCTCATTTTAGGGAGAAACATTGAGATACCATATATACCTTATTGATTAAAAAGTGGATAGCATAGCCCAGCTGGTGTTGCTCAGTGGTTGAGCATCAATCCCTGAACCAAGAGGTCCCAGGTTCAATTCCTGGTTAGGGCACATGCCCAGGTTTTGGTCTCAAAACCTGGTGGAAGGCATGCAGGAGGCAGCTGATCTCATCGATATTTTTATCCATCTTCCTTTCTCTCTCTCTAAAATCAATAAAAAATAAAAAAAATTAAAAGTGGGTAGCATAACCATCCAGATAATCCTTGGAGCCAGATTGTTGGAAAAAGCGTTGATCTTACTATCTAGCACTTCGGTTTTCTACATGAGAAGACTGCATCCCAGAGAGTTTGGGTGACTAGTGAGTTCACATGAAGGATGGGGCTGGAATCCACTGTTGCTGTCAATATACCATATTGCCTTCTTGTCATTCCCTCTCTGCATATTGCTCTGTGCTGGGTGCTCCAGAAACAGGCCTCATGCCAACACACTGGCATGAGAGGGCATCACACACAACCCAGTTGGCACTGAAGCACACACAGCATGCAGTTATTTATATCGCGCAATGCCTTCCCCACCGTGTCCTCCCTCCCCCTGCCTCCTCTCAAAGTGTCACTGACCCGGGCTGTTTCTGCTCTGTGGCAGCGCCAAGGACAGTTTCTGCCGCCGTGGAGGCTGCCCTCCGACAGCTCACCCCCCTTCACAGGCCCAGATGCCTCTCCTCAGGGGCCTCCATCTCCTGATTCTCTCCCTTCAGACACACCAGACTGCCCTGGCAGACATTACCTCTTCACCTGCCATCCTGACCGTGTCACACCCAACCCTGGGAAAACCTCCAGATGCTCCCTAAGCAAAACACAGAGGCCCGAGTGAGGAGCCTGACAGGGCAGGGCCCCGGAGAACTCGAGGCAGGTGCCAAGCTGCAAAGAAAAGAGAAATGGTAGACTTTAGAGTGAAACTAGAAATAAAGAGAATGTGGTTTAATACCCCTGTGGCTGATGCATCTTTTTGTGGCACCAGAGAGAGGGGCATGCCCCTCTATTCACGAGGGCCTTCTGTTTTGCCTACAAGGCGTCTCTTCCCATATCTGAAAGAGTAAACTAACCATAACAGTGTAAGTAGAGGAGATAATGCTGGTGGCACGGCTGCAATCTCCAGCTTGGAGCCAGACTCATCTTACAATTTCCGTCATAGTCTCAAAAAAATAATAATAAATGAGATAACCAAGGTCCATGTATGTGATTCCTCAACATCCCTTCTTATTTTCTCTTGTGGTCTGTTTTCATCCCATTCTGGCGTGGGTCCAAGATGGAGTAGCGATTACGAAGGCCTGGTGATATTGTATACCCAGGCATTGCTTATCCCCAAAGCATGGTTGGCAGGAGACAGAACCTTAGTTCTCAGTCATTCCAGGAGGAAACTAGACTCTAAGTCCTAGTCTACCAGGAGCTGCCTAGAAACTTAGCATGAGCTTTTGCCTAGGAGTTTATCGGTGAATAATAAGAAGGATCAATGGCTACCAATAGTGGTAGACTGGAAGAAACAGATGAAGGAAAAAAAGGAAGAGGTGCAGTATGAAATGTAGAGAACAGAGAAAGACATAGGCCGGTTGAAAGTGATTGGGAAACCCCTCTGAACCTGTAATTTGTCCATCCCATGGGTTGCAGCATTTTTAAAAATAAACAACTGGATGCTAATCCTGAAAGCCCAGTTATTTTAGACAGCGGATTATTTGGAAGAAATAAAGGTAACACTAGGTCAAAAGGAGCCCATGCAACTTTGCCTTGTTTGACTTGATTGGAGGACCCACTGTCATAAAGTGTCTACTTCAGATTAAACTATTCAGGGGGTTGGGAAAAGGTTTCCAGTTGTGAGTACATGAATCACAGAGGTCATTCATTCTCGCATTATTAATTATTGATTATTGTATTATTTATTTGTATTACAACTCCAAACCCACTTTTGCCCACCACCATATACAACACGAAGCTTGGATACTCTTTCAAAAGAAGTTATTCATTCATTTTCATGGAGAACGGAACTCCTCTATCTAGAAAGGACATCATTTCCAACCAAATTTTGAAAAGGATGCATTTTTAGGAGAGAAGTTGGCTAGCTGTGTTAGCCAACTCAACTCCATTATAATAATAATAGCTACATTTATTTAAAGGAACTGCATACCAGACATTGTGAAAAATACTTCACATACATTCTCATATAATCTTCACAATAGCCCTGGGAGTTCCTCTTATTATGTCCATTTTATATAAAAGGACCCATGTCTTAGAAGATTTGGTGCCTTGTCCAAGGTGAACAGTGAGTATGTGGCAGAATCCAGGTCTGTCTGACTCCCAGATTGCCTCCTGCCTTGGAATGACACATGTAATCCATGTAGTCACTCTACATATTACCTCCTGCGCTGGAATGACAGATGTCACAGGCAGGTCATACTCAATTCTTATCATATGTTCTAAATAATTGAAGACAGATAACCAGAAAGTGGTAGCTGTCTTATAGACCAGACCCAACTGAAATAATTCAGACATAACAATGACCTCTTGGCACTTGATTATCTTTTACCTTAGCTGTTGATAAACCAAACCATTCCCTTAGGACATTTCTGTCCAGCAAAGCATTTTTCTGGCCAAAGAGTAATTTTTTGTTGGCTATGTCTATCTGCTCCAAGCCCTGGAAACAGACCTCAGCTAGTAAATTGTGCTGTCCTGGCAAGAGGCTCATCCTCCAGGGCATTAGATCAAGCTAAAGTAACACATCATGTTGCTTCCCACTCTGTTGGCCCATTTCTCCAAAGAGTCCTAACACGGTCCTGTTTCTCCTCTGAATCTCTAGTTCTATTGTCACTAGGCCTTATGCCTAAGTACCTGGCCTTGGAGACAGAGGCAGACTGAATAGCACTATTTTCACACCTGCCCTTGAGTTGGAGCTTCCAAAAGAAAGGAGGGTTTGCGGAAAGGGGCAATGTCCCGGAGCTCTGCCTCATTCCTTTCAGACCCAAAGATATACAAACATTGATTGATTGGGCAATGGGAAGACTTTGGTCTTTGGGGGTATGAGCATTTAGTAGCTGTGAAACAGCTGCCGGGGGTGGTGGCAGGTTGAACAGGGTCACGATTCCTAGAAAAGATGTCCCCGTCCAATTGTGAAGTAGCGGGACCGGCAAACACTGGCAATTAAAGATTAACAAGGGCCAACGTGGAATCGATGCCTGCATTTGATAGGTTTTCAAGAAAAGCTTATGACATGCGGTTCATAGAAGAGAGAACATTTTCTGTGCTCGCTTTTGCAGATGCCAAAGGTCAGTCTTACTTGGAAAAATCTTTCTGCAGGAAAAGTAGAGATGGACAGAGTTTGCTAGCACTGTATAAGGCAGGCAATAAGCAATAAGTATTGTATATACTTTAGAAAAACTTCTCCAAAACCAGTTCTGATTTCACAGTGTTTGGCAGTAGTATTGATACTAGTGGTAAGTCACTTGACTCCTGATATATGTTTGAATATGTGTGTGTACATCCTCATGTTAACCTAAGTGCATAATGAGCAGCTAGTTAAAGCAGCAAAAGCTTTTTTTTTTTATCCTTACTAAGCACATGTTTTAACTCAAGAGTGATTTCCATAGAATCTTTAAAAGGTGAAGTATTGACTTATCAAGGGGCTTTCAATAAAATGTGAATCCTGTTTATTCAGAAAATAATAACCATCCAAGGTAGTATTGCGTTTTGGGTCTGGATAATAGTCATATCACAATTTTCTTTCTATTAGGAATTCATGAAAGGAGTCCTGTTTTCCATAGAAAGCCACAGAATGTGTAAGAAATATTGAGAAGTGATTCTTATGTTACCAAAAATGGAGATACCAATTGAAATGCTAAGATGGAGACAATTTTAAAATTACTCACATTTTGCTCAACTTTCCCATGCAAAATTATGTTAACTGAGCAAATTTTTATTAGATAAGGTAGCCCATGGAGCAATGCTGAGCTAAGAAACTAACCATACACAGATATTCTAAGTTGTCATCATGTCTGGAAGCTATGGATACATACTTGGTGCAGGACACCTAACTGTCTGCCTTCTAAAGATTTTAACAGTAATATTGGGTCATGTAATCAAGCCTCCATTAATCAAAATCAAATGCAAGTTAGTTTTTTATAATAATCCCATGTGTTTTCTGTTTTTATAATTGTGAATTTTCTAGAAATAGTCCTTGAAATTACAACCTGAATTGTCTTACTTCTTTTTTCCTGCTTTCAAAATATGATCAAATTTAGAACCTCCTGCCAAAACTGGTTTGGCTCAGTGGATAGAGCATCAGCCTGCAGACTGAAGGGTCCCGGGTTTGATTCTGTATCTTGGTTGCGGGCACATCTCCAGTAGGAGGTGTGCAGGAGACGGCTGATCGATGTCTCTCTCTCATCGATATTTCTAACTCTCTATCCCTCTCCTTTCCTCTCTGTAAAAAAATCAATAAAATATATTTTTTTTAAAATTTAGAACCTCCTTTTGTTAGCAATTTGTAGAGAATAGTTTTATTCCTCAGAACCCAAAGATTAAGTATATATCTTCAGAACTGCTTATTTCCTTATTTATTTCTCTGTGAGAGATGCAAGGATATTATAGCAGTGGTCGGCAAAAATGTTTCCATTTCCATTATTTAAATACTCATTCTTCCATTAGTGGTAAAATTAAAATAATGAAAGCATTCTCAATAAACAAAGGGGGAAGTTTCCAGCTGCCTTCCCAGAAAGCTGGAAGAAACACCAGCACATGTAGCGCCAGTCGAGGTAGCACCATTTTTACCGGTGATGAATGACTAGAGCTCTCTCTGCTCAAGAAGTGATGACCCCAGTGAACTCTCGGCACTACGCCTTCTCCTTCGGGGATGGAAGGAAGCAAGGAGCTTGCAACCTGGACAAAATGTGAGACTCAGCTAATTGGTGTGGTTTTGATGATGCCACAATTCTGCCCCAAACCCTTGTAACTAGCAAGTTTGCCCTGATGATTATTGAATTACTCCATTGATCATGCATTATTTAAAGGGAAATGCTATTATTATGGAAGTCATCTGTTTAACCATTGGAATTCTGTCTGTTGGCCAAGTTTCAAGATATAGTAGCGCACTGTGACTACACACACGATAAGATAAGTCAAGGCCTAGGTTAAATGGCTAACTTTTATAAATGCCTATTCACGCTAATGACCAAGTGAGTGTATAGACACTTCATGATGCCAGTAGGACAGAACTCTGGGGCTATACCTAGCTGCAAAAGGAACTATCCCAGTTGCCTGTCTTTTGTTTTAGCATCAAGGGCAAGAATGGGGAATGCTATACATACATGATAATATGTATAACATCATATGCGGGCCTTACAAAATTATCAACTTTAAAATGAGCCAACTCTATTCGGTCAAGCATTAAATTCACTCACCCCTAATGCTGTGGCAGGGCCAGACCAAATGATTTTGAGGGCCTCATATGGCCCCTAGGCCAAACCTTCTTCACCCCTAAAGTAAAGAAAAATGTTTTGAGCATCTTGGGAAAGCTCAAATGATAAGTAGAAAATAAATTTTCATCTTCTGAGTTAGCAATTGAAGACAATATAAAATGGCTTCCAACCATATTGAACATTTGGCCTGGATGGGTTTCCTTCTGCATCTCTTCACTTGTTACAGATTCTTTAGAGCAGAAAGAACAACAGCACCATGTACTGTGTTCAAAACAGGAATACTGTCCTTGCATCTCTCCCAGGTGTTCATGCCACCTTCACTTAACTACTTCCAGCAATAGGAAATTCAGTACTTTTCAAAGAAGTTGGTCCCATCTTTAAAACCTTTGAGTTCAAATTGTTAGAAAAATGTTCCCTTATATTAAGCCAATATATATTAAGCCTGTTCACCTACCAAGTTCTGATTTCACCCACTGTAGCAGATTGCCTAGTGCCTAATGGTGAGTTTTTAAAGGAAAGGATAAAACAATAAACTCTATCACGTTTAAAAATTAGTCATAATGACCAGAGTTACAATTTAGAAGTTATTAAAAATCCCTTTTTTCCCCAAAATTGATACTGGAGCAAATTATGTTACTGCCTTGCTAGTAAACCAAACTGTATCATAGTGTTAGCCCATAGCAGTGGTCGGCAAACTCCTTGGTCTACAGAGCGGCAAACTGAGCCGCATGTGGCTCGCAAGCCGCAGTTTGCCGACCACTGGCACAATGCAATAAGTGCCTTTATTTTGTTTCTGGAAAAAGAAGTAATGTGAGCCATTTTAAGATAAAGGGCAAAACTTGGACCCTCAACTGTGGCCTCTCAGTTGGCAAGAAATTTTTTTTGTTAAATATCTTGATATAGAACCAGAAACCAAGGCTATGGGACACTTCAAAGGACTAATTAAACTTTAAAAGGCAATAGGTAAACACTGTTATATTCATATATCGCCCAGTGAAGTACAATCAGTCCATTGTAGACACTATGAATAGACAAAGGAAAGCATCTTTCTAGGATTGTGGTAGGATAACTGATAGCTGCATTTATAGCCAAATCCAAGTCTTTATACCATTATTTCAACATGTTTAAAAATATGGACATAAGGTACCTTCTTTATGAAACATTAAAGGAAAAGTCCTAAATTTCTCTTTCCCCAAATTCATTGATCTGCGGACTAAAAAAGCACAGCTGCCGAAACCAGTTTGGCTCAGTGGATAAAGCGTCGGCCTGCGGACTGAAGGGTCCCAGGTTCGATTCCAATCAAGGGCATGTACCATGGTTGTGGGCACATCCCCAGTAGGGGGTGTGCAGGAGGTGGCTGATCGATGTCTCTCTCTCATCGATGTTTCTAGCTTTCTATCCCTCTCCCTTCCTCTCTGTGAAAGATCAATAAAATATATTTTAAAAAAGCAAAGCTATTTTATGGACTGAGTCTTCTACACCAGCTGATCTTGCATGGCAAATGGAAATCCTGCTGAGGCTTTCCAAGGAACCCATAGGGTGTGCCCCAGCTAAAGCAGCAAACCCCACCTAGACAGACCACAAGCTGAACCCTCATGAGTTACTACCCTCTGCTGCCCTAAGAATGATGGTACACCCGCCTTCTAAGAAGAATCCCCAGGCTCCTGTGCCAAACCCCGGGAAAACGTCTGAGTCCTCAGAGGATGCCACAACAGTTGGCCCTTCGAGCCACAGGCTGCCAGACTAATCTGGTGGTGGGCCATGAACCTGGGGGTTCAAAATATCCATTGTGGATTTTGACTTTCAAAACTCCATCCTAAAGAACATTGTCATTATTATGCAAATGTACGATCTTTTATGTGCAAAACATAATGCTGTCTCCTGTGTCAGGAGTTAAGATGGACTGTATGTCATATTGATTCATTGGATTCTTCTAGGCCAATGGTTTATAAATTTTCCGCCATGAAATCTGAATGTCAGTGGAGAAAATCAACTTTTCCCCCAACCTCTCAAGGGAGTTAAGGGACAGGAGAGAAAGCTGAGACAGGGTCCCTCTGCCCTTGCCTGAGTCAGGGCACTTTATAAGTTTTGTCAGTTTTATATATTGGTATATAAGCAAGATTCAATTTTTACTAAAAGTTCTACTACGACAAAAAGCTTCCAAAGGATCCAGATTTAAGGTCTTGGTATTCTTAAATCCAGGTACATTTTAAGGTCCATGTAAGCTTGTTTTGCCCTTTCTTTTCATTCTAGAGCCAGGAAAAGTGTATTTAAATCAAAACAAAATGAAACCACACCAAAACCTGCTTGCCAAGTAAAGAAGTCTAATTGATTTGCAAATATCAAGAGAAATTTGACTCATGGTGTTCCCTATGGGCAATCCAGGTCACAGGAAAGGTGGATGTTTAGTTCACTCTGTCTCGGTCTAATAGTTATTCTATAAGCAGGCAGAATTGATTGTTCTGGTTTCTCTGGGGTGACAGGAGAATATCACATTGGTATTGTCATCAATTCCAAGTTCCAAGGTTTCTGGATGCAATCAAGAGTAACACTGCTTCTTCACAAACCATGTAAGATCCTGGGAAGGGGTGCTCAGAGAAAGCAGCCCAATATTTATTTAGGACCTACTATGTGTCTAGTGATCCTCTAAGTACTTTCCATGTATTATCTCATGCAATCCTCCAACAACCCTCACAAGGAAGATATCATTAACCTCACTTTACAAATGAGTAAACTGAGGCTCAGAGAACTTCAATGACTTGTCCAGAGTTGTGTGCAACAGTCCTTCTAGGAGCTTGGGCTTGGCAGCGAGAAGATCTGGGTTAAACTCTTGATTCTACCATTGACTGCAGGATTACCCAACCCCCAGTTTCAGCCTCCACACCAGGGAAGCAGGAGTCTTTTCTAAATTTAAAATCTCACTGATGCTCATACAGTGGAAGCAATTAAGCAAAAGAGCAACTATTTGAGCCATCCTGCATATAAAAATGATGCAAATTTCCTTAAAAGGTTAAGGAAACTGAATACATTGTTCTCTTTTAATTAATATCTCCAGCGACCTCTCAAATAAACCAATATATAAGGAAAGGCTAGAATTGGGTCATACAGTTTTTTTTAGCTAAAGGTTGCTGAGAACATCAGGAGAACTAACACAAACTATGTTGTGAATGAGTTAGTGTAAATGAGTGTGATACGGGTTCCCGGAGACATACTAGAATCCAGAAGGAGCTATAGGGACAGGAATCGTTAGAGAAGCTTCAAAAAGAGGTTTACATACAAATGTGTGGGAAGACCAGGCGTGGGGAGAGGGAGAGTCTTCAGAGTCTAGATGGAACCGTGAACTTGGAATATTCCAGTCTAAAGCCAGGCCACTCTGCATTTCCTTTGTACAGACAAGCCCACAGGGTATGGCGCCAATAGTCGGAGGGCAATTCAGACAGGAATTGTGGATGAGTGCTGCTTCCGAAGCTGTGACCTGAGGAGACTGGAGATGTACTGCGCCCCGCTCAAGCCTGCCAAGGCAGCCCGCTCCGTCCGTGCCCAGCGCCACACTGATGTCCCCAAGGCTCAGAAGGTAAGCCCGCTGGAATGGAATCCCTCCATCCTCAAGAGATCTGGGTCATCTGTGAGTGGGTGGGCCCAACAGTAATTATGTCCCCTTGGTGAACCATAAACCAAGCTTATAGGACACTTCAAAGGACTAATTAAATGTTAAAAGGCAATAGGTAAACACTTATATTCATATATTGCCCAAAGAAGTACAACGAGTACTGAGGCTTAGTCTCTTGCCTTAGAGGTGAAAATAGCTCTATTCTCACCCTAGATATCCATCCTTTTGGTCACTCCACATTGCAAATTCTTTTTTTGCGCTGATCTGGACCATCAGCTAACCAGAAAGTGGCAAAGAATGGTAGCAGCTACCTCATCAGGTCGCTGTGAGGATTAACTTAACGCACATACAGCGCTTTCCATGTGTCTGAACAACACAGCTGTTGGGCAAGTGTTAACATCTGTCATAATTGTAATTCAGAACAAAACCTGGAAACGTTCAGGTCTTGGTATTGTGCAAAAGTGTAAAATAAAGCACAACTCTAAAATGGGAACTATTTGAAATTCACATCCAGTGGCAAACATAAGGAAAGAAAAACATTAAAAATAGAAATTTCTATGTGGCTCTAAGAATACCTAGAAATTTCTAATGACCAAAATTTGCAGGTGTCTTCTTTTTAAAGCTAGATTCTAAACAAACCTTAGAGGTACTATCTCTGCCATCAAAAGCATGTAAATCATCTGATGCACGTTTGTCACCTGATAAACTTTGGTTGCATGCATGCATGAATGAATGAATGAATGAATGAGTAAACAAGCTAATGTAAGTGATGAATGTTTTAGTCATGAGGCAAAAAGAATGAGAACTAAAGAGAAGGTGAAGAATGAAGAAGAAAGAGAGGAAGGTGGAGTAAGGAAAGTGTTTCCGGGGGAGATTCTGTTGACAAAAGAAAAGAATCAAACAAAACAAAAAAATACCACCTGTGGGTTTAATTTTTGGAGCCAAGACTAGCCTAGTGCAGAATGCCCAAGCTGAGAAACCAAGACGTTTACAGTGACACCTTTGCTGCTTCCTGGTCATAAACGGCAGCCCAGACTGGAGGAGGATCATGGGAGCTAAGCAAAGATGTGACCTCAGGGAGATACCTGGAGGGGTGGAAGGAGACCGGGCACAACTTGGTGTCCAGGGAACGTAGCAGCCAATGGTCAGGGAGCAAGCACCACAGAAGTTACTTTTAGGTGAATGAGTCTGGAAAGTTGTGCTGGGGATGGTGAAGGCAGGTTCATTCTCTTTCTTCCAGGTGACCCGGTGCCTCTCCATCTCTAGTTGGGTAGAGTGTGGGAATATAAGATGAATCCCAAAAGTTCTGGCACGTTGGGGCTGGTGACCGAGGTTAGACACCTGTCCAACACCAGTGCTGTCTCCAGCACTCTATGGAGCCTAGCATTCTGGGCTGACTCTAAGGCTGTCTTCTGGGACACCAAGGAGACCACCTGTTCTCAATGACATTATTTTTGTGATGTTTACAGTATCAGCCCCCATCTACCAACAAGAAAAAGAAGTCTCAGAGGAGAAAGAAAGGTGGGCC
>PVJN01012113.1:0-52195 GCA_004026805.1 Lasiurus borealis | reverse complement strand
CCCCACCCCCACCCCAAACTCCAGGGTCGGGCAGCCGTTAAAACACTGTTTGGAAATATAACACGATGTTAGTTTCAGATGTGCAACCTGGTGACTGGACATTGGTGTGTATTGCGAAATGATTCTCACAGTAAGTCTCATTAACATCCGTCACTGCACAGCTATTCAGTGTTGTTCCTTGTCATGAGGACTGTTAAGATCTACTCTCTTAGCAACTGTCAAACATACACCACCGTATCATTAACTATAGGCGCCATGCTGTACATTACATCCCCAGGATGCATTTTTTAAAAAAATAACTAATAGTCTGTACCTAAAAAACACTTTTTAAAAAAAATATATTTTATTGATTTTCCACAGAGAGGAAGGGAGAGGGGAGAGCTAGAAACATCGATGAGAGAGAGACATCGATCAGTTGCCTCTTGCACACCCCCTACTGGGGATGTGCCTGCCACCAAGGTACATGCCCTTGACTGGAATCGAACCTGGGACCTGTCAGTCCGCAGGCCAACGCTCTATCCACTGAGCAAAACCAGTTTGAGCCCTAAAAAACACTTTTGAAATGTTCTTCACAAAGCGGTTAATCTTCTGAAAACCAGAAACCTCCCTCCAAAAAGGAGGGCAGAGAACTGAAGATAAGGAGTTGGGGATGAATATAGGTGTGAATCAGGAGGAATAAGAGCAGGAGAGGTTTTGTGGAAAAAGAGAAGAAAATGAGAGTTGTCCAAGCAGAATGAGAAGAGAAAATACATGATGGACAGAGAACATACATGATGAACAGGAGATGACTGCCTCATCCATCTCTCTGAGAGCAGCCCGGCAGCAGGTCGGCTGGTCTGCTCTGAAAATGCCTCGGCTCAGCCAGCCTGCCCTTCCTGAGCACCCCAAGGGGTCTCTCTGCTACCTGTACCTACTCAGCTTCATTTCCTACCTGCCCTTGTAGGTCAGGGACTATCGGAAAGCAAGGAGTTTGTCTAGATTATCTTTGAACCCCTGAGGACATACCATGCTGACTTATACACTTATGGCACTCAATACATGCTGTTACTGAATGAATGTGAATGCATGCATGCATGCATGAATGAGTGAATGAATGAATGAGTGAATGAGACAAAACAGGCCACACTGATAATGCACTAGAATTAGCTTCCTCCTACAAAAAACCTTTTAGGGCAGGGAGGCCTTATTAAGATCTTAAGAAATATAGAGAGGAAACTTTTTCTGCCCCCACACACAAAAAAGTGGTTCATTCTGTTTTAAATATTAAACTTCCTTTAACTAAACCACAGTAAATAATTTTAAAAGGTCTTTCAATTCAAAGGATCTTTTAAAATATTTTCAAGTGTGGCTCATCCTTCCAGAGCCTATTGATGGGATGTGGAAAAATAAACTCCCAAGATGAAGAGGTTTCTTTCTTCCTGGAACCGTGACTCAACAACACAAGCATTCAAAACCGTTACAGAAAGGGAAAAGGTCTCTTTGAAGCGATTTCACTTCCCCCTTTTATGTACCGTGGTTGCCAGGGGTTGTAATTCTACCAAAAAGATTGAGCCTGACCACAGAAGGACATGCACCAGCTAATCATAGGGCACACTTCACTTTCACCAGGATGCAGACCATCACCATGATGTACAGAGAGACACAACCAGACACTCAGGAATAAGAAATGAAGGCCTCATAGCAAAATAGCCTTTAACATGTGTGAACATGCTAAGTATGCATTTGTGAACATGTTAAAATCTGCCTCCTAGCTTCATTTCGCTTCAGAGAGTTAGGATTTGGTCTAGCTGCAGAGAAAGTAAACATGCAATTACGATGACATAAAATGAAGCCAGCTAATTGGGGATTAAAAGAAAATAAAAATTTCTCTCGTTTGTTGTGAATGATTATTCATCCCCAAATGTTCCATTGCAACATTAAGACTCGCATTCTTTAGGGTTTGACAGACTCGGTAAACAAACCAGATTTAGGGGAATGAGAGTTTCCTGAACTTTCAGTGAAGATGATGAGTAAAAGGATTCTTTGATTAGGTTATCAGGGTTGCATTTGAATACCCAGGTGTACCAGATTTGGGATCAGCCATTTGAAACTCCATTTGAGATTTTGAGTGTTACAGAACATTAGAAAGTGGCATTACATCAGATTTCATATTTTCAATATCGACAATGATCTATCAGGGCTGGCACAGAAGGACAGTAGATGAAACACTCTCCCTCCAAATCTTCCTTTGCCTCTTTGACCAGAGCTGAAATGCTCGTAGTCAATAAATTCAGGAATGAGAGGGGTGCGGACAACCTCACAGGTGGATTTCTCTACAGTCCCTCACTTGATGCTATTAGACGTCTGATACAGACCCCCCCGTGGTCACTTTCACTTAGTGCCTCTGTTTAAGCTGTTTCCTCACTCAGTATGTGCAGGTCCTTTTCTATTTACCCAAATTCTGCCCAGTACCCTCAGGTCTGAGCCGGTCACATAGTCCAGTGGCTCCTACTTCGACTCTGGAGTCTGCAGAGATAGGTTTTCATTCCAGCTCTGCCTCTTACTAGGTTTAAATGGCCCCGGGTAAAAGACTGAATTTCTCTGGGTCTCATTTTTCTCATCTGTAAAATGGGAACAATAACTGTGCATTCTTCCTTAGGGATTCAATGAACGGAAGTGTGCAGAAAGCACAAGGCCTAACACACATTTGGGTCTAAAATTGAAATTCTACAAGTATTTATCGAGTGCCGATAACATACAGGCACTGTACTGGGTACTGGAGATATGATTACTGATAACTCCTTGTTATGTTTACTACTGCAACTACCACTATTTTCTCCTGGGGCTGTGCCAACTGACAGGATAGTTTCTTTCTCAACATCTCCAGCATGCCTAGGTCACATGTACTCCTTTAATATGCTAATATGTCCTGCCTTATTCCTCAATTGTTTTATGGGTGTGTATATCTGGTCACTTTAGGAGAGCACACGCTTCTTAATGAAAGAAAAAGGAATTATAGCCGAAACCGGTTTGGCTCAGTGGAGAGAGTGTCGGCCTGCGGACTGAAAGGTCCCAGGTTCAATTCCGGCCAAGGGCATGTATCTTGATTGCGGGCATATCCCCTGTAGGGGGCGTGCAGGAGGCAGCTGATCGATATCGATGTCTCTCTCTCATTGATGTTTCTAACTCTCTATCCCTCTCCCTTCCTCTCTGTAAAAAAATTCAATAAAATATATTTTAAAAATAGAAAAGAAAAAGGAATTACAGCAGAAGTCAGAAAAGTTGGGTCCCAAACACACCTCTGCCTCTATGACTGCTTCCCCTTGGACAGATCATGCAAACTGTGTGAGTCTCATCTGTAGATCGGGAGAACTGGTTATGAGTAGTTCATTGCTCTTCCGTTCTAAATCACACTATTTGCTTTGATTTATTGTTAATGAACATCATCTCTAAGTTATTGTTTTATTGACTCACGGATGCCAGAATGAATGCAGGCATGTGGTCCAGTTTGGTAGATTTGAATCAATGGTATTTTGCCTCTTCATATGTGTCTAGTGATATAGCCTGTACCGGTAGGCTACCATCATTTCATGCCTCCTCTACATGAAGTCAAAAGAATCTTTTAAAATGAAGACTGATTACATTATCTAATTATATTATCTGATGACATTATCAAGTGTATACTAATGTGCATTGACTACATCATTAAAGTTTTTCATCTTTTCTGAGAAAAGAGATGGTGAAACATGGAACCAATGGCTATTTCAGAAAAGATGGCTGAACAGGACTCAAATGCACCCTTCAGACATAAACCAAACAACAAAAACAGCAAGGACATCCCACTGGCTATGAGAAATGTCAAAGGAAGGAAAGTTGCTTTATTATACTTTCCATATAGAGTAGACAGATTTATGTTTTGATTGTTAAAACAATCATTTCCTGCCCTAGCTGATTTGGCTCAGTGGATAGAGCATCGGCCTGTGGCCTGAAAGGTCCCAAGTTCAATTCCATTCAAGGGCATATACCTTGATTGCGGGCACATCCCCAGTAGGAGGTATGCAGGAGGCAGCTGATTGATATTTCTCTCTCATTGATGTTTCTAACTCTCTATCCCTCTCCCTCCCTCTCTGTAAAAAATCAATAAAATATATTAAAAAAATAAAACAATAATTTCCCTAAAATTTCCAGCATCACTTCCACACTAGCATGACATCTACCAACCCACCAGCCTGAGGCACAAGGGATGAACCTTGGTTCTCCAGAGCAGACACCAATGCCTGTGATGGCATCTTCCCACAGATGCCATGTCTCTCTCTCATCTGCTCAGAGAAAGGGCTCTAGCAAGAGTTGCCCCCACTCCAATCAACCCTCCCCCCCTCTGCTGGATCATTTCCACCAGCAAACACCTGCTCTCCTACCCTCTTGAAGACCCTTCCTGACTTCACAGCTTCCTCTAGCCACCACCCCATGTCTCTGCTTCCTTATAATTACAGCTCCGCAGAACAGCTGCCTATATACTATTCTGGAGCCTTCTGAGGTCCAGAAAGATTAACTAATCTACACAGTGACTTACATTAAAAGTAGAGTTTCTAATGACACCTATTTTTTTTCTATTAATAATGACAATAGAAAACCCCATTTACAAGCAACCTTTACAGAATATTAAGAGCTTTTACAGAATATTTCACATGCATTTTCTCATCTGATTCTTATACTATTCCTGCGACTTGGGTAAGTTGTTATAGCGCCGTCTTATTAATGAGAAAACTGAGGCCCAGGCTGTTTGGGTGGCAATCTGCCAGGCAAGGAGCCCAGCATGGTAGCTGTGAGCACAGATTCTGCAGTGAGGCCGTCTGGGTGTGAACCTTGCACCACCACTGGCGTCTGTGTGACTCCAAAAAGGGACTTCGTTTATTCCCACTCAGTTTCTTGTGTGTAAAAGGAGTTTACCTCTCTGGGTTGCTGAGATGCTTGACTGAGTTTATACAGAACTACATGCCTGATTCTCAGAGATTTGTGCAAGAATGGGCCTTCCTTCCCCGGGCTGCCAGCACTGCCTTTGCTCCAGCCCAGAGCTGCCTTTCCACCTTCCCACACTGCCCAGAGGCCCAGAGTGGCTGGCGTGGTGCTGAACACCCCGGCTGCTCTGCGCCTATGTGTGCAAATTAACTGCCATCTTTGTTTAGCTAATTTGCATACTCACTCCTAATTGGCTGGTGGGTGTCATGAAGATACAATCAATTTGCATCCTTTTCTTTAATAGGGTAGCTACTTGACCCCTGTAACTGACACATAGTAAGTTGTAAGGTTCCTATTAACCTTACTCAGTGCCCAGTAGCAGACAGACACTGTACAGTGGTGCGTCGAGATATGAGTTTAATTCGTTCCGTAACCTTGAGGCGTGGGAAACTATGAGATGCTCGAGTCTCAGTAAACTGGTGGGTCGTGTGCAGCCGGCCGATCCACGCGATGACTCCTATCTCAACTGTTGCTCGTATTTCAAAGCAAAAATCGCTCGCTCGACGGCTCGTATCTCAAAAATCTCATATGTTAGGGCACTCGTATCTCGAGGTACCACTGTACTAGTTTCATAAACAGAAGTGCAGGGACTCCACTGCCAGATAAATGGCCTGATACTCTCTCAATTTATCTCACAATCCTGATAAGGGATGACACCAAAGCATTCGTATTTGAAATAAACCCAGTAAAACTCACTGGTAAAAAAAATTAGCAGAATATATTTTGGATCCTGTAGGACAACTGTTCTTTTGAAAAAGGAAAAGAACTGCTGAAGGGACACCAGGGGGTTGCTGACTAGACTTACCTTGTTTGAACTTCCCAGCTTCCACGTAGGGAGTGAGAAACAGCGGCCGCCCCGCGTCTCCCTTAGTCGGCAGCGAGAGGTGGGCGGTGTTGTACAGGGAGCGGAACAGCCCGGCCCCGCCGGGGCACAGCACCAGCAGGCCCAACAGAACAGTCGCCTTCCACATGGCACCAACTACTCCCTCGAGGCCTAGGACGGAAACAACATCCACCGATGAATCAAAGGAGTGAATATCTCCCTAACCCTTTCCACACATGCATGATGGTCAGTTACCCACTCACAACACAACTGTGTGCAAGTGCCCTTTGCTGCCACTTAAATAAAGGAGACCCGATTCCTGCTCACCCTGAAATTACCTAATAGGGGGTTACTCAAGGGATTTAGGATGTAGCTGGAGAAACAGTTTATGTTTCTAAAACTGTGGTCTGGGAAGTAAACTCAATGGAGTTGATTAACGCCTCAAGACGACACGGGCTCAGTAACTGATCCCCGAATGAGTGGTAGTGACAGTTCATCCATGACAGGAGGGCAGACCTCGAAAAGCCTTGGCAAGGGGGATGGGTGGGACTCGGGCAGGCAGGAGGAATGCGGAGGCATCACTAGTGGGTGGGTGAGCGTGAGCAAAGGTGAGACCTCAGCTGCCCATGGGCACTTTGCAGGAAAATTTAAAGGAAATGAAATGGATTTCTGGTTCCCTCTGCCATAGCTTCCAAAAATCAGCGCACTTTGCATCCAAGAACAAAAGAAGAAGAAGAAGAAGAAGAAGAAGAAGAAGAAGAAGAAGAAGAGGAGGAGGAGGAGGGGGAGGAGGAGGAGGAGGAGGAAGAGGAGGAAGAGGAAGAGGAAGAGGAAGAAGAAAGGCAGGGAGGACCCTACAACTATTTTTAGGTCCCTGCCCCTGTAGCTCCCTAAAAAAGAAAAGCAGGAGTTAGGCCTTACGTTTTACTAACACAAAGCTTTCCAAGGACATTCGAGCCTGGTGTTTGCTAAGAATGTTCATCTGGGTTGATAATAACAGTGGCTTAAAATTGCATGGCGATTTCCCTAGCTGGTAAGACAAACACGCAAATTGTATTTACAATGAGCCTTCCCTTGTATTTTCAGCTGATTTCAATCTCTTAATAACTCCGCCACCACCACAGTTAGACAAGATAATCTGACTCAAATGAGTGCTTCATGCAAGGCACGAAAGTGGAGGAGTCAGAACTACAGTTCAACCGGAGTCAGGGCTAGGGCCAGGTGAGTCAGGGGGAGACGCAGGGTCAAATCACATCTTTTTAGCTAAAGTTTTGACATTTGGTTCACTATGGATTTTTTTTTTTTTTTTTTGGCATTGGTTTTGATTTTTTCCCCAAGAGCATATTGAAATACTACTTATCTTGATTACTGAGTCTTGGGGGGACTGTCACATGTTACACCCAAAGGCAGGTGCCTCGCTTGCTTCCCCTTAATTCTGACCCGGCTAAGTCTGATGATGCCTGCATCAGGGTTGTTACATTACTCGGCATCACTGCTATTCAAGCTAAAGTCTAGGTAAGTCTAGGAAGTGAAAAAAAAACACTCCCCTCATATTACTGGAGGAAAAAGAAATATGCAACTATGCAAATAGAATGCCTGCTCTTTGGTGCTTTAAAGTACCAAGCTATTAAAACATCTTAAAAACACAAAATGGGCAAGTCTACTAACCACCTGTTTATCACGGCCCAATTTGGCACAATAGAAAAATACTGGTAGCGAATTTAAAAAGCTTTTTAGCCACACTTCCCCAATAAAATAAAAATGTGTAATTGTCATTGGATTGAAAATGAAATCCTCGGAAAGCATTTCGTGGTTAATTTAATAGAATTCCCCATACTTGATGTAAGCAAGCTCCATCATCTATAATATGTAGCTAAAAAATGCTCTGGCCTATTATTGACCATTAGAAGGAACGAAATGAATTTAGAAACTTAAATTAGGTTCCCAAGAAGCCACAGGGTAATGACTACTACAGTACTAATAATTTTTTTTTAGAAAATGATGTGAATTTGTTACGCTGATGTTTTAATAGCAGTTACTTTTAAGGAATGCTTGAAATCAACGATCTTACTCTTAACTGGTTCAGGGGGAAAAAAATCTGTGGTGCTAAAACCATGGTGGAAGAAGCTTTTCCAGTAACTGATTTTTTTTTTTTTTCCTGGAGGCAGAAACAAAAAACTAATGATGCCTTCTAATTTCTCAGTCTTCCCGCTGCAAACCTCCAGGCCCCTTTAATGGAAGCCATTAATATTTAAATAACCAGGCTAGTTACAGAAGTTCCCTTGTGGGCAGATGTTGACTCAGAGATGTTCAAGAAAGGCAGAGCTGGCCTTATTTTAATTGACATATCTAATTCATAAGAGTAAGAGTTGGGTCAATTTAGAATATCGCATTAACATTTAATTAAACAACTGTTCGAGTCATGGCTTCCCATGTAGGTGAATTAAAGCAGTATTTTTCATTTCATAGTTCTCACTTAACACTCTGAATTCCTAAATTGTGCGCTAAGCTGTCATCTCTCCTAATGAAATGAAAGCTATTACCCTGAATGGAAAAGCCTTTTTTTTTCTTTCTATAACATCCATCTCAAATGTTTTTGCTTATCGTAAACTAGCCTGAATCTTTTTACTTATTGAGTACTTTCTAAACTAATAAACCCTGTACCAGAATCTACTACCTATAGAAAGTGAAAAGAAAAAGTTACTCACCATACACTTTATCGTATGTCTATTTGAAATAATATGAAACATTGGCACTATTTCCAGTTCAAATATGCTACATTGAAGGATTCAGACAAACTGTTCCTCTTAAGAACTGTTTAGAAACAGAATAAAATCTAGGCAGATATACAAAGGAATATTGGCAGAATCAAATAAGCTAAAGGTCAGAATTTTATGATTTGCTAACACTGTCTGCTAAACCTTAAATATCACAGTTGGAAATTGTTTATATTAAATATTGAACATTGGACACAGTTATTTATCAGAGTTTTACAGGATAATAAATACAGTCAATAACATAACCAACTTAAGTTTCTGTACACTGATAAGATAAAATTATATACAGCAATTAATATATATCTATGACAATGCTTCGAAAATATACTAAAATATTAGGTAAAGTAAAGCAAGCTATTAAATTTGGATAGGTGGTATTGTCTCCTTATTTAATACTTCTTAAGAATTTCTAAGTCTTCTACAATAACTAATCTTATAGTCAGAAAAAAACAATGGTTTTGAAGACAAAGTGAAGCAGCTGAGAGACATGGCAAAAAATAAAGCGTGTTTCTTATTCCTTATTACTACCTGTTATGACCTCTTGCGTTTCCATGGAGTCGGGTTCTGTTGGTTCTTTTACGACAGGTCCTTCTCTCCCTAACATTCTGAGAAGACCAGTCCTGACCTGCTAAAGCCATAGAGCCACGGAGACTCGGGGTATATGTCCTCGTTGGTCAAGGAGAAGGCTCTGCATAAATGTGAGATGTGCTAATAACAGTTACTGCTCTAACATTTGTGTTAAATTCCGCCTGGAGCACCGTCTGTAACAGATGTGCATATCATTGGTACTAAGCAAATATTTGTTGAACAGATGGATCCAAAAAAAATGAATCATGATATTTCAGACCTGGATGAGATGATCCATGTTCACGCAGACCGATTCTTTCATCTTACCAACCAGAGAGCGGAAGCCAGAGGAGTAAGTAAGATTCTTGAGTTGTAGGGCCAAGCCATACTCAAAGCAAGGATCTGTTGATGGCTCAAATATACTGTGCTTTCAACTGTCTTGTCCTTGGTGACAGTTACCTTCAGATATTCTGACTCCTATTGTCTTGAAACTATAGAAGATTTAGAAATTCTTAAGAAGTATTAATAAGAACCCATAATGGTCCTAGATCCTTTCACAGGCCAGTAGAAGATGTAGTTAAACAAATAAAAAAGAAACATTCATAAGTAAATCTTTCCAGAGGAATTTGGTTTTCAGAAGAAGTTCAAACTAATCCTGCCATAACCGACTCGGTAGACCTGGGGCAAGACAGTGAGTTCTGTGTGGGTCCCAGTCAGTGTGTTAGAACCAACAAGGAGATTTCCAGCTGTGAGAACCAGTGGTTCCACACGGCCATTGTCACAAATTATGCTATAAAAGCTTACCATTAAGTAAGTTATATTAAAAAAAAAAAGTTGTAATATCAAAACTCGCCACTTCTAAGTCATCTGACTACATTGTCCTGTGACCTGTGTCCTGGAGTTAGATCTTTCTGTGTTTGTCAGGGGGACAGATTACACAACAGTTTGCTAACAGGCATTTCTTTCCAACTCTGTGCTCAGTGACACCTGTTGGCAGCGGCAGCAGCCACGGCAGGAATATTTACACCATGGTCATCAGCACACACCACTAATCAGGGTTTTCCTGTCCCCCCCAACTCCCCAGAGAGCCAGTTATTGAATATACACCTGCATGTGTGGGTCTCATGGTTCTTATTTTAAAAAATAAGCTGAGAACCACTTTCTCCCAGCTCAAACGTAATTATAATTAAATGACCAGCAGCAGAGACAAACGGGAGCATCCTGCCCAGTTGTCGTCTGTGTGTGGAAGCAACCAGCCACCCGCTGACATGGGCAAAGCCTCTAGGGAAGGAGCGCGCCCCTGGAAGGTGGGGGTGCCACCGACGGAAGAGCAGCAGCAGAAGCTCCAGCTGAGGACAAAGCGCAGAGACAACACTGGCCTGTGTTCTCTTTATCTCTCCTCCCACCTTCTCCTTTGTAAATGATTCCAATTAAAGGGTAAAATTCGTGTATGTAGTAATTGGTATAGCTGACATTCAAACAGCTACATGGGTCCCCCTGACATGTTTAATTGGCATTAATAGCTCCCAACGCAATTACAACATTGCCCCAAACAACAAAAACAGGCCAATTAGTAGCAGACATTGCCACAAAATCTAACTAAAAAAAAAAAAGAAGAAGAAGAAGTAGTAGCTGAAACCAGTTTGGCTCAGTGGATAGAGTGTCAGCCTGCAGACTGAAGGGTCCCAGGTTCGATTCCGGTCAAGCGCACGTACCGTGGGGCACATTCCCAGTAGCAGATCTGCAAGAGGCATCTGATCGATGTTTCTCTCTCATCGATGTTTCTAACTCTCTCTCTCTCTCTCTCCCTCTCTTGTAAAAAAATCAATAAAAAATATTTTTTAAAAAGTACAAGAAAGTGGTCCTCTAGTTAAAAAAGACTCAGTCACCTCTCAAGATTATTCATGCAGATCCACAGCATTTGGATCCTGCCTTAAAAGACTACTGTGCAAAACTAAATTAAATACTAAAGTCAGATTCCCAATCCAGCTATTTTGCGAAAAAAGATTTCCACGCAAACAAATGATAAAAGAAACCCTTTATTTGGAAGGAACCACTGTTCATCTTCCTTATGGCATCGTTTTAATTTCTAAAACTGATACAGTGGTACCTCGAGATACGAGTTTAATTCGTTCCATAACCTTGAGGCGTGGGAAACTATGAGACGCTCGAGTCTCGGTAAACTGGTGGGTCGTGTGCAGCTGGCCGATCCGCGCGATTACTCGTATCTCAACTGTTGCTCATATTTCAAAGCAAAAATCGCTCGTATCTCAAAAATCTCATATGTTACGGCACTCGTATCTCGAGGTACCACTGTATTTGAAGTGCTCTGTTCCCAGAGACGACACAGCACTGGACACACCTGGTGAGGGGCAACCTTTGTACACGTGGCACCGGGACTGCCCGCCCATCACCCTTCCGCAGGCCGCCCCTCTGGCACCCACAGTGTGTCTCATCTTGCACATGAATCGGAGCGCCTCTCTCTGCCACCACACCCTTGGGTTCTCAGGGAGGAGAGCCCAACTTGAGTTATGTGGCAGGAAGGGGAGGAAAGGAATCGGGAGCCAGAGAAAATAAATTATCAGACACTGTAGTAGGACACATTTACCCGGAAATCAAACTCCGCCCAGAAGGAAAATTGGAGTGGCGGTGGAAATAAAAAGTAGACATGGCCCCAAATGTGAATAACAGTTTTGGAACAGAAAAACAGACCATCCCCGTGAGGAAAGGCATTATCGTGATCATGATACCAATAACTCCTATCAATTATGGAATGTTCCCTGTGTACTGGCACTGTGCTAATGGTTTTGTATCTTCATTTCTAACTTCACCCTGCAGGCATTATTACCTCCCATTTTACAGTGAGAAACCGGTCCTCAGAGAATTTAACTTACTTGCCCAAAGACACACAGCTACTAAGTGGTAGAACAAGGAATTCAGGCCAGTCCTTGTCTGTCTCCAAAGTCCATTCTGCAGTCCCAATACCAGCGTGTCCCAAAAGGTGCCACAGGGGCCAAGATCCTCCTCCTCATCCAGGTAAGTCTGGGAGGACAACATACTATATCCTGCCCAAATTAAGTTATTATTTTGCTGAGTTCTGCTATAAATAAACATGTTAAAACTTGATCCTCGTATTCCCCAAACCAACAATATTTCCTTAGGAAAGGCTTTTTATTCCTGTGTAAGATCTAAGAAATGGAGTAGAACACCATTCCGTGAACTTGGTTTACTCAACAAAATATGTGGGAGGGACACCTCTAGCCTAGGCCCTCCCTGTTCCCAATGAGACTGAAGAAAGTGTCGGGCTGACAGTATGCGGGAAACACTTCCCTGGGGGAAGTCGGACTTGAGGAAGCAGTACAAATGTCCTGCGCCGCAAACAAGCTTTGCTGGTAATGGGCAGGCGTGGAGTGGAGGGAGGAGGAAGTGGCCCAGGAGTTTCAGGATAGGCAGGTTCAACACCTGTGAGGTCTCATCTGTGTTCATAGCCATGTGCCTTGCTCTTTTGTCTTCTCCGTTTCTCTAAAACTCGGGCAATGGAGAGACGTTTGCTGTCTTGGGGCTCCCTGAGACCTCAACAGAACGGAACTTGGGTTTTGTTCTGAGTGGAACAGGCTGGGATGTTATTTTCGGTGCACCCCACTGTCTCTATTATGCTGCAAACATTGCATCATACAGTGGTACCTTGAGATATGAGTGCCCTAACATACGAGATTTTTGAGATACAAGCCGTCGAGCGAGCGATTTTTGCTTTGAAATACGAGCGACAGTTGAGATAGGAGTGATCACTCGGATCGGCCAGTTGCACAGTTTACCACGACTTGCGCATCTCATAGTTTCCCACACCTCAAGGTTACGGAATGAATTAAACTCGTATCTCGAGGTACCACTGTACACGTAACTACACAAAACATGGGTAATAGCATCAGCATCACCAGCATCCCCAGAATTTGAAGCCCACACAGTACGGCTTGGCCACTCCAGCCCTGAAGGGAGAAGAGTGGATCCACAGAAATAAATTCTAAGATCAAGTCAGCTAAACCATCTTTACAGGGCGATCCTATCCAACAAAGTCATGCCAGGACGAGTTCATGAGAACAAAAGGATACAAAGCCAAATTCCCTTATTATGTATTTTAAAATCAAGTGGGTAGGGTATCTAAAGCGGCGACAACAGAAAAAGCACAGAAACACCTCTCTTATCACGTCCATCAGCAGTTTCTAGAATCAAAAGAGCTATTTGCACTCTGCGGCTTGCTGCATTCTGAATTCCGGCCATACCATCTTGCCAAAATCATTTATGATCTCCACATCCCCAAACTCCAAACAAAAGTTTCTGCTGTTCTCTTAGCTGGTTTCTCTGACACAATGACATTACCCTTTAGGACAGCGGTTCTCAACCTTCCTAAGGCCGCGACCCTTGCATACAGTTCCTCATGGGGTGGTGACCCCCAACCATGAAATTTTCCTACTGTTATGCATCGTGATATAAATATCTGCATTTTCCGATGGTCTTAGGCGACCCCTGTGAAAGGGTCGTTCAACCCCCAAAAGGGTCGTGACCCACAGGTTGAGAACCGCTGCTTTAGGACAATTTATCATTGACTTGTCTTCTGTAATCTGGGCTCTCGTAGATCTTCTAGAAAGTTCTCTTTCAGAGTTCCCTCTTCCTCTGGCTTTCCCTCAAACATTGGGATGCCTCAGATTCTCTCCTTAGTCATCTCGCTCCACTCTCTCTCCAGGGTAATCTCATCGCTTTAAGTAACACCTTCTCCGGACCCCGCTCGGAATAATGGCTCTTCTTAAAAGCATAGCCTCATCCGTCCGCTGCCTGCCACACGTTCCCCCCGAGGCCCCAGGGGCACGTGAACGCAGCTCGTCAAGGTGGAACCTGACGCTGTGCTAAGTCACAGTGAACTGAGCACAGTTACTCCTGCCCCCTCGTAAAACCGCTCCAGAGGGAAGCGAAGACGTGTTTTAAAAGGTATAAATCCCACGGCCCGTGAGAGCAGAAGGAATAACAGCACATCAGGCGGATCAAATTTTGTTGTTGTGGGATGGAAAGGGAAGGAAGAGTGAGCAGAGGAAGAAAGCAGAATAGAGATGAGGCACCGGCTCCTGCATGTGATAAGGCCACAGACAAGCGCAGGCGTTCTGAGTGCTGGAGGCTGCAGAAGGCAAAGGCGAGGCAGGAGCTGTGGAGAAGGATTGGTCTCAGTCCGCAACCGCAGGCTGGGGGAGCCCCTTTCCATGTCATGTGTGGTTCAGGGTTCCCGGTTCAGGGTTCGAGTTCTGGAGGAGGCCGCACGCAAATGAAGAGAGACTAGAAAAACATCTATTTGGCGATATTGGGGGGCCAGGTGGGAGCCTTCCTCTAGTACAGTGGTTCTCAACCTGTGAGTCTCGATCCCTTTGGGGGTCAAACGACCCTTTCACAGGGGTCGCCTAAGACTATTGGAAAACACCTATTTCCCATGGTCTTAGGAACCAACACACCGCTCCTCGGTGTAGCAAAATGTAACAATGTCATTTACTGTTGTCATATGAAGACTGTTACCCATGCTACACCACGATTCAAGACAAAATTTCATTTATTTGTCATTAGAAATAAATATTTCATAGTATATAATTACATATTGTTTTTGTGATTAATCACTATACTTTAATTATGTTCAATGTGTAACAATGAAAATACATCCTGCATATCAGATATTTACATTACAATTCATAACAGTAGCAAAATTACAGCTATGAAGTAGCAACGGAAATAATTTTATGGTTGGGGGTCACCACCACATGAGGAATTCTATTAAAGGGTCGTGGCATTAGGAAGGTTGAGAACCACTGCTCTAGTGGAAAGAACTACCTCTTGCTCTGGCCTTTTTCTCCCTTTTATTAAGACGACGGGATACACACATGACCTTTAGGCAGGAAATTCCAAGTACAGAAATTCACCTGAGACAAACAGGTAGAGGCTGCTTCAGCTAACAATGTTTCAACTAAATAGTGAGTGATGAACTCTGACCTTTCAGAGCAGTTAAGGTTGAGCAGCCTTCTGGTCTCCTGTCCACATCTTTCTATTAGTGAGACAGTGTTTGGTTTCCGCCAGCAGGCAAAGACTCAGATCCACCGCCCCTTGCCTGGCTTACTTCTTCTGTAAAACACTTACTCTTTGAAAAATTAAACGAGTCTTGGGAACAGTAAATATAGTAAAAACTGGGGAAGAGACAGCCAATTTAAAGCTGTCTCCAGGCGGACATACCCTGAACACTTCCGCTGAACTTGAACGTGCCTTGACCCCAGGCCTGGACCACTCAGCTCATAAGAGCTGGCAGCACGCACCATGCGCCTCCATCCCTCAGAGGACTCTGCTCTGGGATAGCTGGAACCTCTTAGAAAAAGGAAGTAGCCGAGACGAGTTTGGCTCAATGGATAGAGCGTCGGCCTTCGGACTGAAAGGTCCCAGGTTCGATTCCGGTCAAGGGCACGTACATTGGTTGTGGGCACATCCCCAGTAGGGAGCGTGCAGGAGGCAGCTGATCGATGTCTCTCTCTCATCGATGTTTCTAATGTTCTATCCCTCTCCCTTCCTCTCTGTGAAAAATTAATAAAGTATTTTTTTTAAAAAAAGAAAGAAAGAAAAAGGAAGTAGTCACACTGATGTGTGAGGTTCTCTGAGAATGTCTTGGTTCTGTCAATTAATCCCAGGGATCCAGGCAGCTGCTGATAAGTCCCTTGGACACAGTAAAACTTAACAGTCAGTGACTTCGCTTCTCACATTTAATATACGACCAGGCAGCAAGGAACCGCTGCACATTGGGAAGAAAGTCTCTAATTTAAAAGGAAAACCAAAAGAAACTACTTGAACAAAAACAAACAAACAAAAAATCAAAACCACCTCCAAAGAAACAGTAATGCATGAAATAGATTAGCCCTTCAAAAACAAAAAATTATTTAAAGGAATAAGAGTAGACGTTGCACTCATGAAGTAGCAGAAAGTTGTCTTGAAAAGAGCAAAGAACAAGAACATATTCATGAAAATTAAAAATAGGGTAACAGCAGCTTTAAAATTTTGATAAAAGAAGGGACAAAAAAGTCACAGAGATCTCTCAGAAAATATAAGGACAAAAATACAAGAGGAAAAAAGGTCCTTAGGAGATTTGTTCTGGAAGACGAAGATCTGAGTAATGGGCATTCTAGAAAAAGAAGGCAGATAAAATTCAGGGGAGGAGATTATTGAAGTAGTAGTACAAAATCATTTATCAAAAATATGGACATGTTTCGCCGAATTAAAGGGATGACAATTTTCCCAGATCAAGGCATGGAAAGACATGGGCCAGTTTCCAGGAATAAACGGAGAGCGAGAGAGCCAGAGAGAGAAAAGAATAGAACATTAAAAGAATCAAGAACCAAAACGGTGCTAGGCTTTTCAAAAGCAGCCACAGCAGCTAAAATACACTGCGGGGACAGCTTCTAAATTGTCAGAGGAGAATGAATTTTAAGCTGGAATTGTATTCTCAGCCAAACTATCAAACAAATGTAATGATAAAGCATATGCAGGTGTGTACATATGTTTTTACAAATTGGTTCTCAGATACCATCTCTCAGAAACCTGGTGGCAAATGTGTTCCACCACATGGAGGAAGTAAAGTAAGAAAGAGAATGAGGTGGCATCCCAGGGACAGGACAGAGTCCCAGCATGACAGCTCTACCTAATGGCCACCATGCAGAGTGGAGCAGTGAGACTGAGCAATCCATAGGGAAGGATCGAAGAAAGAAAAAAGCATGTAACTAACTACCTCCTGCGTGTTTTTTTGTTTTTGGTGTAAAAATCATATCCATAAGGGTACTACAGTTCTGTCAGCAGGCTTGGACAGAAGTCCTGATGATTACATAGAAAACTAAAATCAAAAAAGAGGCAGCCAAAACCGATTTGGATCAGTGGATAGAGCATCAGCCTGCGGATTAAAAGGTCCCAGGTTCGATTCCACTCGAGAGCATGTACTTTGGTTGCAGGCACATCCCCAGTAGCGGGTGTGCAAGAGGCAGCTGATTGATGTTTCTCTCTCATCGATGTTTTTAACTCTTTATCTCTCTCCCTTCCTCTCTGTAAAAAATCAATAAAATATATATTTTTAAAAAAGAGGCAATTATTAACTCAATGAAGAATATCAAACTGTATGAGAAAGGCATTGCAATGAGAGCATACTACTTAGCTCAGCAAAGAGCAATACTTACAAGTTAGGGAACAGAGTCAGCAATAATAATGAGTTCTGTAAGTCTTGGTCAGGACAGAGGCTGGGCAAACTGAGACCTAAGTTAGGTGAGAGTGATAAGTTCTCATCTTAATAGACAAATACCTCAAGTTGATTTTTTTTAAGTAAAACTCTAAATCAAAGAGTTCAAGAAATCAAGAAATAGACGAGGCAGATCACTGAGAAATTGGGAGGAAAACACCAGGAGAAGCAGGTGAAAGCTGGGAGGAGACTGCAGAGTAAGAGAAGTCTGGAGAGGAGGAGAAAGAGGAATAGAATGTTTTCCCGTGAGAATGGTACCATGATTTGGACTTTTCACCCACGGATGTGAATTAAGTACTTTTGATTTTTGTCAACATAACAGTAACTCCAAAAGGTAAACTTACTACCTTCTTCCCTAAACGTGTCTCTGCTTCCCTATTTCATTTTGATTGGAAACACTCAAGCTCTGAAGCTGGACATCCCAGACGGACTGACTCCTCCGCCTCCCTCTTGCTGCCTCTCCACAGCCAACCCACCACCTCTGCATGCCTTGGATGTTTTTCACCTTCTTCCTCTCCTCTCTAACTCTACTCCCAGGTTCGAATCCAGGTCCTCACCATTAGTTCCCTGGACCAATGCAGATCTCCAAGCTAATATCTAACCTTGATTTTAATGTCTACTTAATGACTTCCCCACTCTCCTCATTTGCTGTTGTCTATTTTCTTGGGCGGTGGGTGTTACACTTTTACCAACTTGGTTGCATGGCAATACAGGCAGATACAGGCAGAGTAGAAAGTGCTAAAGAGCAGGGAGAAGCTGGAGAAATCATGGAGAGGCGAAAGTGGCCACAGCTATGTAAATGAGCAGGACGACGGGGAAAGCAGAAGACTGGTGGAATAAAATACACGAGTAAACAAAACAGAGCTTTCCTTAGTTCGCTCTGGTCTAAAAGAACTCGGCGGAGGACGGTGTGATCGTAAGGAGAACTAATGAAGTGAGCGTTCAGCTTAGCTGGAGGAGCTGGCATGTCTGAGGGAGTCTGGCAGAGTTCCAGAAATGAGGGGGAAAGAAGAAAGGGCCAGAGGGCAGAGTTCACACCAGAGGGGCCACAAGAAGGATCCCGTGTGTGCCAACATTTAATATGAGGCCTGCACACAGTAAGCACGCATGTATTTCATCTCATGCATCTGTCCACTCAGAACAGGAGTACTCTGTCTACAGGTGCATGGCTTTGAGTATCAGAGCCGCACTTGAAGGTAAATAAACACGTTCTCTCTGTTAAGTGCATGAGGCTTCCTATGAAGAATGGGGCATTTCCGTGGGTATTTGGGGGTGCTCATAGACAGGCACGGGCTGTTTGCTGAGGCGGTAACTAAGCTCCCCCTCCCTCCCTCCTTTAGTTCTGTGCGTCCAAAGCAGCATTCAACGCTTAGTGTTTCCTCTGACAAATGCTCTGCTTCTGGAACCAAAACGAAGTCACTAGCAAAGCACTGCCAGCTGCTTGCTCCTGTGGGAGGCGTTCAGACACACAGGAGCAGAACGAGGACATGGGCCAGGGACGGAAGGTCACCGGGCGGAAAGTCCCGGATGCCTGGCAAAGGACGATTGTGGGGTGAGCCCTCACCCAGAGTGAATACAGCTTGGATCCCCTGACCTTTCCTCCCTGAGATGACATCTCGGCCTCAGTTGTATTTCGGCTCCAGGCCCAGAAAAGCAGCAAAACCAGCCACAGCTGCCCTCAGGACCAGCTGCAGTGACTAATGACCCCCTGCCCCCGGTGCCGGCCAATCAATCAGCGGAGAGCTAGACCCTGAATGGACACACCTGGGAAGCCATTGAATAGTCTATTGAGATCTTTCTCTCCGCTCCCCCCTCTCCACCACCCCCCGGGGCCTCACTTAAAGTCTCCACCCTTAAAACCCTCAGGAGGAGCACCCAGGATGATCTCTTCCCAGGGGCAGGTCAGTGCTTTCCCTGTCCTTTTTCCCTCCTATTTCCCCCTCCTCCTCTCTCTCTCCCTCCCCTTATCCCCCTTTCTCCTCCTCTATCTCCCCCTCCCTGCCCCAGGCGTGTTACCATGAGCTTCCTCACTCCTTGACCTCCCTAACTCATTTCCTAGCCCATTTCTTCCTGGAATGACTTCTGCGTGTGTCATTTACCAAACAAATGTTCTCTTCCAGTGTGGGTCTTGGCTCTGCATTTTCTCCCAGCCAGAACCCGAGGGTCAAGGTCGCTACACCTGGGTTTGGGGAGACTCCCCGGTCAGACACCTGGTGCGGTTCCCACTGGCCACCACCCTCCTTGTTTTTATTTTTCCACGGGGAGTGAGCTGGTCAGCCCAGGGACTTACTTAATGCTCTTCTCGTCACTTGAACCTCCTGTCAGTCAGCGCTCACTGACTCAGCTATAAACTCAGGCCAGTAGAAACCCACGCAAACTGGTGTAGAAACTAGAGTCACATATATGGGGGTCCGCCCCTCCAAAACAGCCAATTCCTTAGGAAAGAAGAATGCAATGGCTGCTTACAAAGAACGCTGGCATCCACGTAAAGGGTTTGCCCAGGGCCTCGGGTAACCTGGGGTAGAAGGCCAAAAAGCCCCACCACCCCCAGGGGCTTGGCAACCGTACAGACTTGCATACCCTGTTTCCCCGAAAATAAGATAGTGTCTTACATTAATGTTTGCTCCCAAAGATGCGCTAGGTCTGATTTTCAGGGGATGTCTTATTTTTCCATGAAGAAGAATATGGTACACATTTATTGTTGAACAACAACAAAAAAGGACATTTATGACCTGTACACAGTAAGGTACTAGTTGTCATCACAAACCAGCTCCCTGATGGGCTGCAGCTGTTCAGGTAGTGCAAGGTCTCTTTAAATCAGGAGTCAGATGCCTTACCCTAGCTTCGGGGCCTTCTATTCCAGGGAGGCCTTAGGTTCGGGGGAGGCCTTATTATCGGGGAGGTCTCATTTTCAGGGGGATGCTTTCTATCACGAGAGGTAAAACTGGAAGTAGGTCTTATTTTCGGGGGATGTCTTGCTTTCCGGGAAACAGGGTATGCCAACAAAGCCCGTGCGGTCTACTTTAAGAAAAAAAAAGTTCCGGTTCCTATTGAAACACTTTTCTTAAAAGTTGCTTTTCCAGTTAGTAAAATGCATTCTTGTTGAATCTCTTTTTTCTCCTAACATCTCTGTTCTTATTCATCACACACACACACACACACACACACACACACACACACACATAGTAAAAAAAATAAAATAGGTGTACATTTAAGGGGAGAGGGCGTTCAGAGAGGAATGGAGAGGGAAAGGGAGATAGAAACATCCAGGATGAGGGAGAATCATGGATTGGCGGCCTCCTGCACACCACCTCCTGGGGATCAAGCCTGGAACCCAGGCAGGCGCCCTGACCAGGAGTTGAACCTGGGACCCTCAGTCCCCAGGCCAAAGCTCTAGCCACGCAGCCAAACGGGCTAAGGGAACATGTGTCTTTTCAAGGTGCAGATACTAAGGCGACGTGAATTGAAATAATCGGCTCAAGGTCACCAATTCTCTAAAGGCAGAGCTGGGATTCGGACCCATAAATATGGCAGAAGCCCCTTTTCCCTGTGAGACCACGTTGGCCTTAAAGGTACAGGCGTCCCCGTTTCTCTGCGCATCCCCCTGGCTCCTGGGAGGCCCTGCCTGGCCTGACCCCCTGGGCAGGGAGCTGTGGCCGGTTCCCCACCCTGGTTCCCCCCGCACCCTCCATTCCAGGAAAAACAGTCTTGGGGTGTGCCTGCCTCTCTTCCCTCCAGCCCATTCTCCTTTCATGGGGAGCACTCCCATCAAAGGCACCCTCCACCAGGGTTCCAGCGCCTGGGGTCCCAGGGCTGGGCGCCTGCAGGGCAGAGATCAAGCTTCCTCAGCACCTCTCCCTGGAAATCCTGAGCCCACCAAGCCCACCCGTCCTCAGGAGCATCTCCCTGCGTTTCCCCTTAATTCCGGGGGCCGAGCGGACCCCAACCGCCCCGCCCTGCACTCGCTGCGCTTGGAAAGGTGGCGAGGACCCCACGCACTTACGAAGGGCAGCGCAGCTCCTTCCTGCCTTGGTGCTTGCAGAGTGGAGCCCAGTCAGCAGAGGCCACACAGCCCTCCCCTGGCACCTCCCAGTTTCCCAGTCGCCAGCGCCCTGCAGGAGGCCAGCTTTTAAGGGCCCCTCTCCGCCTCTCAGGGATGCATGCACGTGACCCAGGTTTCTGGGGCCCCAGGTAGGTCCCCACCTCCCTCCCCCGAGACCTGGCCTCACCCAGGGAGCACTTCCCATTCTGGGAACAGCCAGCAGCTCCCCCACCCCACCCCCGGGCCGTAGGGGGAGGGAGGGGATCTTAAAAATGAACGAGGAAGGTGAGCAGAGGTCAGCTCCCTGGCTGGTTCCTCTGGGCGTTTGGAGGTTCTCTCCTGCGTTTACAAAGCTGCTGTCTTAGAATCTCACCGCTGCATTTCGAAATCAGGAGCGTTTGCAAGCGGAGTGTTTGCCTCTGGGAACCCAGCGGTGTCTCTCTTCCGCCCTCTGAAAAGCCCACGCCATTCCTGGATGGTCCGCAGCCCCGAACTAACACTGAGAGCAGTGGGTGCGAGCACCCAGTGCTGACAGCTTTCTCTGAGTTACTGCAGAGGAAACCTAGGCAACCCAACCAGATGTGCTGTTAGCATCATCATCAGCCCCGTTCTGCAGGCGGGAGACTGAGCCCCAGAGATTAGGTGTCCCATGGAGAGTCACACCTCTTGGAAGCCACCTGAGTACTTATTAGTAATGTCCACCACTGGGTGCGGGGCCCGGAGCCAGACTCTGGGGGGAAGACAGCATGCTTAGGGATTGCAAGCAGCAAAGACAAAGCACACAGTCCTTCCCCTGTCTGAGTCCCCAGATGCCTTGGTGTCCCAGAATTTCTCTAAGGACACAAGCACAGGTGGCCAAGAGTATCCTCTGCCAATAGAATGGACTTACACGGATGACTCAAGGCGCTTATTGAATATTGGCTGAGCATACATGACACAGGAGACAGACAGGCCATGGACGAATCACACGCAGTTTATGTACCAGAGTCCTGGTGGTGTCCAGAGCTCGGCAGGCCACCAGGAGATTCGCGCTGACAGACACACACACTGGACGTTGGACGTTGCAGCTGCAGCTCGGCCTCTTGTAGAGGCCGCGGCTTGTGGCTCAAGGTTCGGACCCAGGGTCCACGGCAGAGGGCAGAGCTCAGGCAGGATGCAGGAGGGGAGCGGAGAGCGACCGTTTGTGGAGGAGCAGACAAGCGCCTCTGATCTCCTTTGGAGCTTGCTCTCTTTTATGTGCTCAAGTGGTATCTTCAGTGTGTCTTCAGTGTGTCTTATCAGCGGGTCCCAGGTGTTCTGCTCTCTGGTCTTTACATGTGGGGTACAAACTTTTTTATCTCTTACATGCATATCTCTTTGAAGGGCGTTCACACTTCATTCCACTCTCTAATATGTCACACCCAATTTCTTGTTTTATATTTGTATATTATCCTTATTATTACTGTAACACCTGGGGCCCAGAGATGGCACCTTATTTAGAAGATCTCAGGGTAGCCACCTGGCTTTGAATCCTGGTTCTGCTATTTAGCTGCTTTTATTCAATTTTGGTGAGAAGAAGAAGAAAAGGATGGAAGGAAGGAAGGACAGGAGAAAGGAAGGAAGGAAGGACAGGAGGAGGAAAGAAGGAAGGAAGGAGGGACGGAAGGAAGGAGAAAGTCTTCATGCTCCTTTGCAGAGGTGGGGTCTGCTCTCGCTCTTTAAATCAGGGCTGGCTTTGTGGCTGGTTTTGACAGTTAGAATGCGGGCAAGTGCCAGTTTCATGGCAGGAACCCAAAGGCTTGGTAGCTTCTGCGTGGAGACTGCCGCCTGGAGACGCAGGGTGGTTCTGGAAAGAGAGGTTCAGGCAGGAGAACTGAGGCAGCTCAGAGCCAGCAGCACCCCCACCCGAGAGAAGGTGCGAGAAGCCCTGGCCACTTCCCAGGTCAGCGGCCCCTCCAGCTGAAACCACCAGCACCGAGGGTCCCCCACCCTCCAATCAGGGAAAGACCCCAATCCCTGCTGCTTGAAGCCACTTGGGTTTGTTGTACAGCTCAGGATAACAATAGCGCTGACCTTGTTCCCTGAACAAATTAATATCATGAGTCTTGGTTTTTCAGTAAGCACCCCCTTTATGGGATTGTAGTGAGGGCTGAATGAGGCTCCCCACAAACCACCGGGCCCGGGGTGTGCAGCCTCCCTATTCACCATTGTAGGTGATCCCACCGCCCTCTTTATGGGGACAAATGTGCTGGTGGGGAAAGTATCTTCCTGTAAGACCAACATCAGCACATTGGTATTAAACTCCTAAATAAACTTCCGCAGTGACAGATGCACATTCACCATGACCTGACAGTTCAAGTTCAAATTCCTGGATGGTCTGCACCTAAATGGGGTGATGCAGGGGCGCTGGTCCCCTGCCCCTGGTCTGAAGGCGCCACCTCTTTCCCCACTGAGCTCCAGCCCCAGTGGGGAGGCTTCATTCAGCAGCCTGGCCTTCTGTCGGCCCCGGGACTAGGCACACCAGTTTCAGTGTTATCCGCCCTGGGAGCAGAGATGTCGCAGACATCACCGCTGGTGTACAGCCCCTTGAGGGAGGCCCAGTGCCATTTGGGGAGGCAGTCTGGGGATCCTAGATTCTCAGGACAAGGTCTGGGGAGGTGTGGATTTGGGGGCAGGGGGAGCAATTGACACAGCCCCATGGATGCGTCAGTCTATGGGGAGGAGCACAGCCATCTGTAGGTGTCTCTCTCTTTCTGTGTCCAGTAGAGAAAGAGAGTGGGTTCAGATCCCGAGGAGAGGAGCTGGGGATTGAAGAATAAAAGAAAGAAAGAAAGAAAAGAGACAAGACACAAAATGGAAGGAAAAGCTGGGGCTGGGTGGGACCACCGTACTCTCTGACGAAGGGACAGGGACAGGGACCTTGAGCCAATACAGCATTTACATATCAAAGACCCTCTACCTGACACCTGGGCAAAAGTAGGAGTCAGTACTGATAACACACCCGCCTTCTTGGCAAGGTGTGTATCCAAGACGCGGCTCTGCCTGTCGCCTCGGACTCAGCTGTCAGTAATTTAAAGAAATGCCATGTGCCTTCCCAGGCGCTGCCTACAGCCATCAAGGGCCACAGAGGTGCCTTCTAACGTGTGGGCCTGGGCAAGGCCTTTGGCGGAGTCCGAGCACCAGGACAGCTCCTGCCCGGGATACCTGCACCCACATTGGAGCCACTCGCATGAAAACCAGGTGGAGCTAACAGTCCACATAAAAGGAGGCACGCTTCAGTGTACTTACGCCACGACGGGGTTGCAAACGTCTCACTGAACTTCTCATGACCTCAGAGATACACCTGCTGCAACTTACAAAAAAAAAAAAAAAAACATTTGAAAGTTTGACTAAATGTATTTGACCCTTATTTAGTGTTGGGAATTCTGAGTAACAATTGTTTTGTTTCGGCTCACAAGTGAAAAAATGGCATATGTTGCCTAAAAGAAAAAAAAAATTATTAAAGTCTAGAGTCAAAAGAAGTAAGCTTTCAAGCGGCAGTCTTACAAGTTTGTAGCATTTCTACTGATGAAGTAATTAAAGCTTAAAACTGCACTAGCAGATTTGGGATGCCCAAATGTACAGAGAGCTCACCTTTATATCAATGGTTCAGATTAGGAGCATTTGGGGACTTTGTTTAAAAGTTTGGTGATGTTTTCGTGACCAGAAATAGGGTGTAGGAACTTAATTCTTCTTTAAATCAATTCGCCTATGGTGAGTTTGGTTTTGCTAGCCTTTGTTTCTCTCTTTTTTTAAAAAGTATATTTTATTGATTTTTTTTTTTTTACAGAGAAGAAGGGAAATCAATGAGAGAGAAACATTGATCAGCTGCCTCCTGCACACCCCCCACTGGGGATGTGCCTGCAACCAAGGTACATGCCCTTGACCGGATTCGAACCTGGGACCCTTCAGTCCACAGGCTGCTGCTCTATTCACTGAACCAAGCCGGTTTTGGCAGATTTCTTTTCTCTTAAAGTTGCCGTGTCCAAGAACCTATAGATAAGCATGAAGTGAAGACTTTGTATTGTCAAAAGGAAAACCATTATTTCTTACTATGAGATGTGGCCAAAATAGCTTGAAAGCTACTTCACTGGAGGTCTTCTAAATTTGTGAATAAGTCAGACATATTGCTTATCTTTCTTTTGATGAGTATGATACATGGTTATTATTGAAATATGGAGATATGCAAAAAGATCAGATAAAAACCCCATTGTGACTTCTCAGAGATTACCAAATGATGTATTTTCTATCTAGTCTTTTATGTATAGCAACATGTGTTGCAAACAAAATTGGAATCATATTATCCTGAATTATTTATCCTGCTTTTAGCAGTTAGCATTATATCCCAATTATTTTCACACATTATTAATTCAAAGCCATGATTTTAATAGCTGCATAATCTTCAATCATAGGAATGTACTGTAATTTATTCAACCACTTTCCAACATCTGATCATTTGGGTTGCTTCCAATTTTCCCTTATTAATTCACTAAGAAATACTCTCAGATAAAAAAAAAAATTGTGCATGTGATTAGTCCCTTAGGAAAGAAACATCTGGAAAGCAGAATCACTGAGTCAGAGGGGCCTTGGAAGTGTATGTAGGTTCAAAGAGGAGAATTCTGTTGGTAAAATATTTTACTTTGCAGGGTGTAACACTGCACACTCCCGTGGGGTGGAGGAGCAGAGCTGAGAGAGTAAAAATAATTCCTGCAAAAGAGGATGAGGGCCTGGCTCAAGTGTGTGGGGGGCCCTCTGTGAGTGTCTGGGGGTACCCTCACAAATGATCACAGACTGGATGGCTTACCACAGCAGCAGTGTCCTCTCTCACAGCTCAGGAGAAGCCTGAAATCCAGGTGTTGGCAGGATTGTGCTGAGACTCTGGGGGAGAATCATGCCCAGCCTTTTCCAGCTCCCAGAAAAACGTGGCATTCCTTGCCTGTAACTGCATCGCTCCAGTCTCCATCTTCACCTGGCTTTCTTCTCTCTGTGTGTCTTCTCCTCTTCACATAAAGATGCCAAGTCCTTGTCTTTAGGGCCTATCCTAACCCAGTCTGACCTTATCTGAACCAATTACACCTGCAAGGACCCTATTTCCAAGCCAGGTCCTATTGTGAGGTTCTGGTAGACATGGATTTTGAGGGGGACCTCTTCAAAATCCACTGACATGTGCTTCAGTGCACTGCGAGGATTTGGGGATAGGTAAACATGGGATGGGCAAAGAGGGTGAGTCTATAAATTTTCATTAGCTAATACTCACCCTGTCTTTCTTAACATCTCTTCTCCAGGGGACCAGGGCTTCTGAAGAAGCACATCTGGGGAACCCGTGGCGTATTCTGTTCGGAAGCCAGGCTACAATGCAGGAGGTCAGACTGCAGGTACGATCGCAGCAGCACAGGAGAGATGATTCTGGTGTGGGTCTTTCATCAAAGACACATGTCCAGTTGACCCTTGAACAACACAGGGGTTAGGGGTGGCAATCTCCCTTACCAAGTGCAATCAATACCCCCCCATATAACTTTTGACTTTCCCAAAACTTGCCATTCCTTGGTGTCAGGGGGGCATTGATTCTAGAACTCCTGCAGACTCTAAATCTATAGGTGCCCAAGTCCCCTATATAAAATGGTATAGGACAATGCATACAGTGGGCCCTTGGGGTCGAAAATACTGTTTTCAACTTGTGGTTGGTTGAATATGTGGATGTGAAGCCCAGGATTGCAGAGGATTGACTTTATATATATATATTGGAAAAACAACAACCCTATATATGTACTCATGCAGTTCAAATTTGTGCTGTTCAAAGGTCATGTATATTTCTTCTCTATACTATTCAGCAGCCATATTTTGGTCAAATATTTCTAATACTTTAAAGAGTATTTCTTTACATTTCTTTCCAAATGACCATAACTACAATTAACAGTTGAAGAATCAAAGTATAGAACTTATGGGAGAGAATCAAACTTCTGGAAATAAAAAATTGTAACTCTTTTCTTGTATTGAGAGTACTCACAGGTAGGCAGAAGAAGGCTTTGCAAAAAGATTGCTTAAGTCTTTCTGCTTAGATTTTCTGCAGATTGTCAGGTTGATCAATCCAGTTGGTTTCCCACATCTGGATTATGCACTGTGTTCTGGTTTATTAAGCCCTGGTGGTTCAGAGAATGAGCTGGATTCGGGTTCACATCTAGAACCTGCCAACTGGTGACCTCAAGCGAGTTACCTGATTTCGCATTTCTCATTCATTCATGGTAAAATAATATTACTTACCTTGTGATATGATTATAGGGTGAAATGAGACAGTGAACATAAAGTACTTGTCATATGGCATGGGCTCAATAAACAGCATCCTCTATCATAAAAGGCTAATATGCAAATTGTCCCCTCGACCAGGAGTTTGACCTGGAGTTCAACTAGGGGGTGGGGCCAAATGGCTAACTGACCATGGTCTCTTTGCTGGCTGGCCTGGCCTGATGGGCCACACCTGGCGCATGCAGGCTGGACCCCACCTGTGCATGAATTCATGCACTGGGCCTCTAGACTATAATAATGACCATGACAATCTGTGAGATCCCAGGCTAGTGAACATCATTCTTTTCAATTGCCTCACTCAGGATACTGAATTACTAGTGTATTCTCCCCCCATCCAGGGTTTCCATTATAACTGGACACCACATATGCATGCCTCTCCCTGACCCACAGGCAGAGCTCTGCAGTGTGCCTGGTACTCCAGCTAAGACGCAGAGAATAGCTTTTGCACGCCTTGAGCAGGTAAATACAATTCCAAGTGTCATTTCACATTTGTAGCTGCTGCCACTGAGCTAAAGGTGGACCTGGAATGAAAACAAGGGGAATTGGTTAACCTCCTAGGCCAGTGGTTCTCAACCTTCCTAACGCCGTGACCCTTTAATACAATTCCTCATGTTGTGGTAACCCCAACCATAAAATTTTCATTGCTACTTCATCACTGTCATTTTGCTACTGTTATGAACTGTAATGTAAATATCTGATATGCAGGACGTATTTTCATTGTTACAAATTGAACATAAGTAAAGCATAGTGATTAATCACAAAAACAATATGTAATTATATATTGTGAAATATTTATTTCTAATTACAAATAAATGAAACTTTGTCTTGAATCGTGGTGTAGCATGGGTAACAGTCTTAATATAACAACAGCAAACTACATTGCTACACTTTGCTACACCGAGGAGCGGAATGTTGGTTCCTAAGACCATGGGAAATAGGTGTTTTCTGATGGTCTTAGGTGATCCCTGTGAAAGGGTCGTTCGACCCCCAAAGGGGTCTCGACCCACAGGTTGAGAACTACTGTCCTAGACAAACATGCCCCTCATGGGAGTCATTGCTCCTTTTAGGTGTCCTTACATGTCTTCAACTTGGTCGCCTCGAGGCCTGAAAACACACACCGCGAGGGGCACATCGGAAAGGAACAACGTGTGGAGTAAGAGGTCAGATGTGTTGCATTGACACACTTGTATGTGGCACTGTGCTATTCAAAGCGGAGAGAAGAGGGGGTCCGGCTGAGGAGACCCCGCCTCTATTCTGCACCGTGACCCTGATTTGAGAAGTGGACCCTGCTGTCAGACAGACGCCTGCCCGGATAAACGTGTGGAAGGGCCCAGCTCCTTACACATGGCAGGACGGGCCGCCTCCTGAGACTGGCTGCAGGCTACAGACCCCGGGAGGTGGTGGATGACCCCACGGTGATTATTCAGGTAAGTGCCTTCGCTCTCAGCACGATTATCCTTCCCTGGATCGCTTGCCTCCGGGGGCCTGCTTTTTGTAGGAAAACAATGTCCAAATTAATCTCAGTTTTTTTTGTAAGAGAACTCTTCTTCTCTGGTGACCAGCACCCTTTGCAGCGGGTATGAAGCTTTTCTTACAAAAGGCGCATTTCCAGTTTCCTTTGGCTGTTAGGAAAGCCAGACTTGGGCGGATGAAGGATGAGTGATGGGATTAATGGAGACGTGGCCATGAAGCACAGCCGAGCCAACCCGGGGTGAGATGGCGAGGAACAATCCAGCAAACCTTTGTTGGGCTTTGTGATTTGCTGAACGCTCTTCATATTCATCGTCTCTTTAATCCTTTACCATGTTAATTAGCCCCTCGAAGCCTTACAGTAGCTTTCTCATAGATGGAAAGAGGACCGCCCTCCAGGACTGTCTGAGAATTGAATGAAATTGTATGGCACTGGTTCTCAACCTTCCTAATGCCGCGGCCCTTTCATACCGTCCCTCATGTTGTGGTGACCCCCACCCATAAAATTATTTTCGTTGCTACTTCATAACTGTAATTTTGCTATTGTTAATGAATCATAATGTAAATATTTGTGTTTTCTGATGGACTTAGACCACCCCTGTCAAAGGGTCATTCGACCCCCAAATGGGTCGCGACCCACAGGTTGAGAACCACTGTTGTGTGGGAAGCTGGTAGCACAGCACCTGGCCCATAGCAAGCAGGTCATGCATTTGTTAAAGGCAGAACATGTGCAAGTGATAAACAGGGATCCAAGAAAGGACATGAAATGGCATGTGGTGTCTTGTCTTTTTCTTTGGTTTAGGTTTTTATTTTTCTAATTCAAACGGTGGTTTGTTCAGGTGCTGTACTTATTAATGAAATATTATGCCTATGACTGATTGCATGATTCCGAGCAGAGTTGACTTAGAAAAGTAACTCTGGTCTTTTGGTTCTGTATCCTGGAGGGCTTCAGGATTGTCAGGAATTAAGTCATATCACCAGGTAAGGAATACAGTTACAACAGGTGAAGAGCAGTCTGTGCCATTTGTTGCTTTGTATGTGCGGTGGTCCAGGCTGACTGTGGGGAACTGCCTTCTTGGGTGACTGCTACCAATTGAAGGGACGGCCCTTGCATTTGAGGTGGCTACACTAGGAGAACACAATGGCTGGGAAGAGAAGATGCACTAGACCCGCGGTCAGCAAACTGCGGCTCGCGAGCCACATGTGGCTCTCTGGTCTCTTGAGTGTGGCTCTTCCACAAAAATAACATGGCCTGGGCGAGTCTATTTTAAAGAAGTGGCGTTAGAAGCAGTTTAAGTTTAAAAAATTTGGCTCCCAAAAGAAATTTCCATCGTTGACCTGTTGATATTTGGCTCTGTTGACTCATGAGTTTGCCTACCTTTGCTGCACAAACCAATCCCGGGTGTCTTCGCTCTAATTCTCCTCTTAACTTTGGTTTCCTCGCCTGAAAATGGAAGTTTTAACATCTCATCCACTCCACCACATTCCCCGCATAGAACTCCAAGGAGTCACAGAATTCTAAATTCAAATCTTGTTTTCCAGGGTTGTCATAAAGGCATGTTTTTTCCAGGAAAGGGGGTGGAACTTATTTTACTTCCCAGGTTGTTACCTTGGTTTATAACTTTTAAGTATTTAGATGTGTATGTGGATCTTCCTGTATGTTCTTGGACCCTAGATTTCCCAAGAAAGAGGCAGGCTTGGGAAGAAATCAGCCTTCATTAACTTAAGCTGCTGGTATCTGGGACCCGTGTGTGACCACATCATAACCTGCTCTACTGTGACTGCTATGCCTGGGGAGGAGGGTGGCGGGAGACTCGGTTAGAGAACCTCTCTCTAGCTTCTGTGGTATGGGAGTGGCACTGTGGCTGCCACAAGGGACTCAACTCAAGGAGTCCTGGCAGCTGTGAGAACAGGCCTGCGGTCCACGGTGAGGGCGTTTGGGAGGGTCACCTCTGTGACTGGCCTGGGGCAGGACGCTGACAGACAGATGAGGCCAACTAGGGCAGTGCACTGAGTAAGTGAAGGAACGAACAGGATGAGGGAGATTGTGACCCCTCAAGATCAGGCCCCTTGCCAAAACCGGTGTGGCTCAGTGGATAGAGCGTCGGCCTGCAGACTGAAAGGTCCCAGGTTCCATTCTGGTCAAGGGCATGTACCTTGGTTGCGGTCACATCCCTAGTGGGGGGTGTGTAAGAAGACGGCTGATTGATGTCTCTCTCTACCATTGATGTTTCTAACTCTCTATCCCTCTCCTTTCCTCTCTGTAAAAAATCAATAAAATATATTAAAAAAAAAAAAAGATTAGGTCAGGCGCCTTCTCATTTGTATACAAGGAACAAGCAAGTCCCTGGCATGGAGAAGGGACCTTCTCCATCCCTCTTCCCTATCCCTCTATGCCAGCGATGTTCAACCTTTTTCATCTCATGACACATATACGAGTTACTAAAATTCTGTGGCCACCAAAAAAGAGATTATCTTTTTGCTGATCTGCTAGGTTTCTTACAGTGTGCAGGGACACTGGAGCGGACACTTTTCGATACCCTCTGTCCTTGTCCAGACAGTGTTAGGGCCTCTGTCAGGGTCTGAGAGTCGATGGTCCAGAAGCTTCCATATGCTCTTTCCTACAGAGCAGACCAAGCGTTCACCCTTTGGCAACGGGATAGGAGATTTCCTTCCACATCCCACATTACTGTTCTCCCCCTTTAAATCTAGAGAGGATGGTCGGGCAGAAGAATGGAGAGTGGTGAGAGGGAGGAAAGTTTAGATAATGTTTACAGGTTCTTCCTACAGCTCAGAGAGAAGCCATTTGAAAACCACATATTTCCTTTCCGTTTTTTTGACCTGGAGACCTTTTCTGTCTTCTCACCCCAGACGAGACCATTCCCCCCTCTGTAAATCCTCACGTGGCATGTCAGCTTCCTTGCAAATCTGGTGCAGTTATTACATCTCCGCATCAGGTTCTATGTTCTAAAAATGTCGAAATGAATCTCAGTGATTAAACGCCATGGGTTAAGCTGGTTACTTCTCTAAAGCTGATATAGATAGAGGCTATCCTTTGAATTAGAATATTATCAGTCTAAACTTCTGTTACTCCGGGTCACCTCCAAAATATGTATCAGGCTCTCACTCTGCAGAGAGAGAGAGAAAAAAAAAAAAGAATTAAATTCTATTTAAAGACATCTTATTAGCCAACCTCGGCTCCTCTCATTTCATTCGAGATGAAATTTTGCCCCGTGGCATCGGAGAAAGGTCATCTAGGAGGGAACCTTTGGACTTTTTCTCTTCAGATGTCTGCTCGCTCTAATTAAACATGCACGTTCGGATGTGATTTTGAGGGGAGAAGTGGCTGGTGCTCGCTGGCATACTTACCCAGGGCATCGTGTTCCGCTGTCAGATGTATCTGTTCTGCATAGCTAAAGACAAAAGCCAGGAGGCCGTACTTCGTTATTAAAACCCACAATTGCTCTGTGTGTCCGGGGATCTGTCTAGAGAATGCCGCCGTGTGTTCTCAGCGATAACATCTCGTGCCTGCCAGCAGCCAAACACCTTGAATTTTAACACAGGAACAGACAAGGAGGAAACATCAAAACAAAGCTGCTCTTAGAGCGGGTTTTCTTTGTCACCCATTGGTGCCTTGACCTCCCTCCTCTTGATGTTCGCAGCAGGAAATCTCGCCTACAGCCAAAACCGGTGTGGCTCAGTGGATGGAGCATCAGCCTGCGGACTGAAGGGTCCGGGTTCCATTCCGGTCAGGGGCATGGATCTTGGCTGCGGGCATATCCCCGGTAGGGGGCATGCAGGAGTCGGCTGACCGGTGTCTCTCTCTCATTGATGTTTCTGACCTTCTGTCCCTCTCCCTTCCTTTCTGTAAAAAATCAATAAAATATATTTTTAAAAAAAGAGAAAGAAAGAAATCTCGCCTACAGAGAGGAGGCTGGCCTCCTAACAGTGCTGAGAAATTGAAGAGGAGGATGAAGAGTCATGATGATTGCTGAATGGTGTCCCACTTTATCTCCCACAGAAGAGTCATGAAGAGCTTTCTCTTCTCCCACTCAACATCCTGATCACCCAGGTGTGCAGTCTGTATTGCAGCTGCCTACACCTCTGCCTGGGGGAAAATAAATAAATAAATAAATAAATAAAGAATGGGATGTGACCCCTCATTGCCCCTGCCCCACCATGGGAACCCGTGACCAGTGATCCTCAATCTCCCAGGTTGCTGTGGGACCGTCCAGTCCCACCCCAGTCAGTGCCCCCACACTGTGGGTGTGTGGAGCTGCAGAGCTGGTAGCGAATGCTGTCCATCATCCCTCTGTGTTTAGAACTTCCTTAAGAAAGGGGGTTATTCAGTCACTAAGCTGCCAGCTGCTTCAAGTTCGTTTTTCACTTTGTGCCCCTTTTATTCAACTATTCAGGTTGACGCACACCTCCAAAAACAGAAATGATTGAAACATCGCCTCCTAGAAAATTGACTCTGATTTGCATTTTGCTAATGCCGGAGTAGATCAAAATGTTATTTTTCTCTCTCTTCTCAATAATGTTTCATTGAAGGTAAATCCTACCCCTTTCCATCAGTGAGAAGCCGCTCAGTGACCTGAATCGGATCTAGTGATAGGAAACGTATTTTCAGCAACACTGAACTCATTTTTCTGCCAGAAAAAATTAGTCAGTAGCTATTGAGTATGTCACAGAGGTTTTCAAGAGGCACTTAGGAGGATGCTAGAAGAAAAAAATCTCTGTCTGTAGATTATTAGAAATGTCATGGAGCTAATGTAAAAACTCTGGGTTTTTTTTTTTTTTTTTTGTTAACAATTCTGGTCCTACAAGAAAAGATGTCTTTTGAATATGATTCTAAAGAGAAACAAAAAGGAAGTTTTATAATTTAACCCAGAAAAGGCAAGGTGGAGGGGTAATCAAATAATGGAGGCAAAGACACGATGGAAGTCTTCTCGGAGTTCCATCTCCATGGAAAACAGAGCAAGAAATGGGGGGAGTGGGATGGATTTATAGGAAGCTTCCCTTAGATTAGTGTACGTTAAAAGTAGGAGTTTCTGCATGAATGAGTGGATGGATGATGGATGGATGGATGGATGGATGGATAGATGGATGAATGAATGGATAAATAGACACAGATGGATAAATGAATGAATGAGTGAATGACTATGAGTAAGGACTGCCTTCCTTCAATATTCTTTGGCATTTGAAGAAAAAGTAGTTTATAGCTCACACAAAACCTCTTGGTACCTCAGTTTCTGCCAGCACGCAATAGAATGAACAATTGCTACTTCTCTGAGTTGTTGAGAAGATTAAGTAAGATGATGTGAATAAAGCATCTACAAAGTTTATCTTCAGCATCCTCTACATGACCCCCACTTCTCCATGTGGAGGGTTGGCTGTGCTTGCAGGGACAGTTGATGGGTTCCCCCCTGCGCTCTGTTGTAACTTGAGTTATTAGGCACGATCACGGAGTCAATAGTTTAATATCAAAGTGTTCCCTGGGATTTTGCTCATTTCTTTTGGCTTCTACTCAAACTTCAGGGAGATTATTAGGAGCAATATTTGTGATATCATCCCGTTTTAAATATTTACAGATGCGTAACTCTTAGAAGATCCTTTCAACATTCCAACAGTTCTTAATTCCAAGTACAAACATTCTTTTGGGGGGCTTTTATTTTGTCCTGATAATAAAAACTACCAGAGGAACATGACTTAAATCTGATTTCCATATGAGATATCCTCCAGCCATCGAAACATCCTGTGCAGTCATTATCCCATTAGAAAGCACACTTTACCAGAGGGAATGTGCTAGAAGAGACATTGAAACCGAGTTGCCCATCTGAAATTCCATTAAATCACTTGACTCTTTAGGTGGCTCTTCAGTGTCTGTGAGCTTTCTTGCATAAGGAGCCCCCCTGGAGCAGGTGAGAAGAGCCTCCTGCAGACTCCTGCAAGGAGATGTTTTAAACCCGGGAATCAGAGTATTTAGACCTGAGCTAGACCTCAGGTGTCATTCTCTTCAGCTCCTTTGCAGGAGAGGAAACTGAACATAGAAGAGATTAAGTGGTTTTTCCAAGATCTACAGCTGGTTAGGGGGACAGTCAAGGTTAAGCCCCAGATCTCGAAAGCATCCTGACATCACAGATTCCACCTGATCCTGAAGGTGGAGAATTATTCTAGACCAGTGGTTCTCAACCTTTCTAATGTCTCGACCCTTTAATCCAGTTCCTCATGTGTGGTAACCCCCACCCATAATGTAATGTAAATATATACTAGAGGCCCAGTGCATGAAATTCGTGCACAAAGGGGGGATTTCCCCAACTCAGCCTGCACCCTTTGCAATTCGGGACTCCTTGAGAGATGTTTGACTGCCATTTTAGGCCTAACCGGCAGTCCGATATCCTTCTCACAATCTGGGACCACTGGCTCCTAACTGCTCATCTGCCTGCCTGCCTGACTGCCCCTAACTGCTTCTGCCTGCCAGCCTGATCAGCCCTAATTGCCCTCTCCTGCAGGCCTGATGTCACCCCTCACCCCAACTTCCCTCCTCTGCTAGCCAATTTGATTCTGATAGGTTGGTTTCTATTCCAGTATCAAAAGCTTTACCTCCTAGTCAGCCAATGTCTCCTGACAGCATCCACCTTTGGTTCTGATTGGTTGGTTCCTAGGCCAGTCAGCATCTTCAGGCCTGTCTCTGGGCCTGATCAAAGAGGCGGGGCTTAACAGCAGCCCCCATAAAGGTGGGGAGAGAAAGAAAAGCTTGGCTGCTGGTGAAGATCAGAAAGAAAGAGGGAGAGAAAGAGGGAAATAAGTACACTGATCAACAGCTTTCACTGAGGCTGCAGATCAGACCCTGACTCACTTTCTAGAAAGGTCTTGGCCACCTGAGCAGTCAGTGTTGGGTCGCCAGGCTGCAGCTGGGCAACCCAGAGCTGACTTCCAGATGATCTGCGTCTGGTTGCAGGCTCCGCCCCTTCTCAAGCTTTAGCTTTAGGATTGGGAGCACCTCTCCTCACCCATGACCCCCCCACCCACCCACCTCCAATCACAGGCTCTACCCCTCTGATGGCCGACTGGGAGTGACCAGGTGTGGAGGAGGTTCCAGGGACCCAGGTATGTATGCAAATTAACCGCCATTTTGTTGGGTTAATTTGCATACGCTTTCTGATTGGCTGTGGGCATAGCGGAGGTACGGTCAATTTACATTTTTCTCTATTAGGTTACACACACACACACACACACACACACACACACACACACCACACACTGAATGGCCAGATTATTATGCATTCAGAGATCATAGTAATCTGGCCACTCAGTGTATGTCCCTAATAAAACATGGGTTTGCCGAGACCAGTTTGGCTCAGTGGATAGAGCGTCGGCTTGAGGACTGAAAGGTCCCAGGTTCGATTCCGGTTGGGGGCATGTACCTTGGTTGCGGGCACATCTCTAGTGTGGGGCGTGCAGGAGGCGGCTGATTCATGTCTCTCTCTCATTGATATTTCTGACTTTCTATCTCTCTCCCTTCCTCTCTGTAAAAAAATCAATAAAATATATTAAAAAAACAACAACATGGGTTCTAGTTGATGCTGGAGGCTTGACCTTCCTTTCATTAATTTTGGAGACTGCAAATGGTAGGCCCCTCCTCATAGTGTCCATATTTCCTCCAGTTGTTCATCTGATTACTCATTTAAGTCACTCGTTCCTGTCCTCACTTTAGATGGCTTTGGCCAATTTAGCGAATATTTTGAAGAGAGATGAACCATCACATGACAAACCTATGTCCTCTAGTATCTCAGTTCCCAAGCCCTGAGAGCGACTTCGGTAATGCCTAACCTCAGGCGGGAATGCCTTCCGTGGCTCTGTGACCCAGCCGACCCCTTGCTCTAAAGCACCCAAGCCCCCATTTCTCTTGTTGGAAATGACTGGTTACAAGGTGTGTCAATCAAGATGAAAGGTGCTGAGCAGTGCGCTGCCGGCTGGATCCTGGTCGCATCACTCTCTTCCTTCCACATGCACTGCTCCAGCTCCTGGAATAACTGGTGCTGACACCACCTTCTAAGCATCTTCTGCCACCCTCTGGGGAAACCAAAACTCCCTGAGGGGTGCCCAGGGGACTCCCGGGTCTGTAAGAACTACAGTGGTACCTCGAGATACGAGTTTAATTCGTCCCGTAACCTTGAGGCGTGGGAAACTATGAGACGCTCGAGTCGCGGTAAACTGGTGGGTCGTGTGCAGCCGGCCGATCTGCGTGATTACTCCTATCTCAACTGTTGCTCGTATTTCAAAGCAAAAGTAGCTCGTATCTCAAAAATCTTGTATGTTAGGGCACTCATATCTCGAGGTACCACTGTACCTGTTAATGGGGCTTGGTTATTCTGTAAGGATGTCATTCAACATAATACATGCGCAATGGAATAACCCACAGCATTAGCCAGTTCCGAGCCTTCGGGCTGAGCCTGGCAGAGAAAAAGCATCAGGCCCAGAATGAGCTAACGGAGGGAGGATTCCTAAGGGGGACGCAGCCCGGAGGTTTTTATTGGGTGTCTTCCACGTTCAGAGTGTAAGGTCAGAGACTCAATATTTATTTCACTGGTGGGCCAGGAAGGCAAGCTCTAAAAGCCTCAGAGATGCTGTTTAATCAAACCCAACAAACGAAATATTGGCCAGGAGACAAACGATTCGGAGCACAGCACTTGTTAAAGCCAAACCCAGTCACGTGGCGTGATTCAGAAAACTACCGGCGTGTCTCCGAAGAATGCGTTCTCATTTCCCCACATAAACACGTGCCAGGAAGGACTAGGCCTTAATCCAAGGCAGTGCGAGTTAGAATGCTGATGTTATTGTGTTAAAGATGGCCGTTCCCCGAGCTGGAAAATAAAAATGTGGTTCCTTCTCTCAGATGCCATTGTCTTCAGGGAATGTAGTATGACAGACAGACAGGAACACAAGACGGTTCTATAAACAGACAGCGCAGAATAACAAATGCGTGTGAATCCTTTTCCAGTCACTTCTATAAGGATTTTTTTTTTTTTAAGGTATAGATGTGTGATCAGAACCAGTCTTCAGAATGAATGGAGTGATATTCGTTGGAAATATAATTTCAGGGGTGCCAATAAAAGGGTGTCCCGTCTAAAATGTTGCTTCCATAGCCATATCACAGGGCCTGAAATTCAGTATGCACTCTTGGGAACTATAGACACTCCCAAGTTTCCATCCTAATAGTTTCCATGGGAAAGGTAACTCGTGAGTGCATTAATCCGCATTCTCACCTCGTGTAGGATTTTCCAAGGCTCCACAGCTGCTTTCAGCATCCTAGGAGTTTGAGTTGGAGATGGGAGTGAGGAGGCTTTCCTTGGAAGTTCTGAAAGGTAAAGATAACTAGTGATGTTGCCGAAACCAGTTTGGCTCAGTGGATAGAGCGTCGGCCTGTGGACTGAAGGGTCCCCGGTTTGATTCTGGTCAGGGGCATGTACCTTGGTTGCGGGCACATTTCCAATAGGAGGTGTGCAGGAGGCAGCTGATTGATGTTTCTCTCTCATGGATGTTTCTAACTCTCTATCTCCCTTCTTCTCTGTAAGAAATCAATCAAATATATAAATAAATAAGTAAAAAAGATAACTAGTAATATTGATAAGAAAAGTAAGACTTTTCTTTTTTTTGCCAAAACCGGTTTGGCTCAGTGGATAGAGCATCTGCCTGTGGACTGAAAAGTCCCAGGTTCGATTCCGGTCAGGGGCATGTATCCTGGTTTCGGGCACATCCCCAGTGGGGGATGTGCAGGAGGCGGCTGATTGATGTCTCTCTCTCTCATCGATGTTTCTAACTCTCTATTCCTTTCCCTTCCTCTCTGTAAAAAAATCAATAACAACAACAAAAAATTAGTCAATGGAATGAATTGGAGGCGCAGTAAAAGGTGTGGAGGGCTAGCAGCCTGACTCGATACCTAGTTAATCAGTATCCCTATTGCACATTCTTGTTAGCCTATAATCAAGTCACTGCCCCTTTCTTAATGATCTGGTCTTGCAAGACCTGTTTACCTCAATACTCCCGTTTTACCGAGGCTATAACCATGAACCGTACACAATGCCCAGAGCGGGTTATCAGTGCTGGCACCAGGCCAGGCCTTTAGGTGTGGTCTCAGGGCCCCTTTTGCAAAGCCTGCGAAAGGTCTGGAAGTCTGATATCTATCTGGGGAACAAAGAAACCAAAGGGTGTAAGAGAGAGCTTCCTCCTTGTTGGCTCCCTCAGGATTTGGAAAACAGGCTCCCCGGAGTCACAGCACTGGTACCTTGGAAACAAATGGGCTTATCCAGCCGAGACCGGTTTGGCTCAGTGGATAGAGCGTTGGCCTGCAGACTGAAAGGTCACGGGTTCGATTCCGGTCGGGGGCATGTACCTTGCTTTCGGGCACATCTCCACAGTTGGATGTGCAGGAGGCGGCTGATGGATGTCTCTCTCCCATCAATGTTTCTGACTTTCTATCTCTCTGTAAAAAATCAATAAATATATTAAAAAAGAAAAGGGCTTATCCTGAATCTCCGAGCACTCCTGAGTGTTTTGCAGTTGCCTGGTCAATTCTGTAACCATGTGAGGCCTATCATGTTCCCGGCACTGTGCCTGAGGCCACATGTTCGGTTCCTAGAATGCTCTTGGCAACCCAAGGACTGGTATTTCACCAGCCAAGCCTTTTGTAGTGGCAGGGAATAAAACCAACCTTAAACAAAAGGCTTATGTTTTGTTTTGGTTTGTTTTGAAGCTAGATAACTAACATGTCTAGAGGTTGTGTGTTCTGGGAATAGCTGGATCTGAGTTATCCTTATTCTCAAGCGGGTTTTCTCCTATAGTGAGATCTTGTGGTTTACATGGCTCCTGTTTGGGTTTGCCATTTCAAGACGAGAAAATACCTTATTTTCTGGCATATAAGATGACTGGGTGTATAAGACAATCCCCGACTTTTCCAGTTAAAATATAGAGTTTAGGATATACCACCCCCATAAGACATGATAATAAGTTGTGATATATTCATACAAGGAACACTACACACACACACACACACACAAAAGACTTTTGAGAAGATTTTCCTGGGGTAAAAAGTCGTCTTATACGCCGGAAAATACAGTATTCTCTCTGCCAACATCCTTATCACTCCCGAATGCAATTTATAAGGGGCTCGGATTGGGCTTGTTGAGCCGTGTTCACGTCTGTCGTGGTGCTTCTGAGACCATCACAAGACCTCATGAAGGTAGTGGAATACGTGGGTAGAGTCAGAACAGAGTGAAGCATACAGTGAGTAAGAAACATGAAAACAGGAGGATGTTAGTTTCCTAGTGATGCTGTGACAGATTACCCTACGGCGAATGGCGTTAAGCAGCACAGATAGATGGCTTCATAGTCCTGTGGATCATAAGGCTGACATGGCCTCACCAAGCCAAAATCCAGGCTGTACAGGGATGCATTTTTCCTCCAGGCTCCGGGGAAGGGTCTGTTTCCTCCTGTAGGTGTGTTGGCAGAATTCAGTTCGCTGTGGTGGTGGGAATGAGTTCTTCATTTTTTTTTTGTTTTGTTTTGTTTTGCTGGCTGCTGGTTATGGTCACTCTCAGCTTCTAGAGCAGTGGTTCTCAACCTGTGGGTCGCGACCCCTTTGAGGGTTGAACGACCTTTTCACAGGGGTCGCCTAAGACCATCAGAAAACACCTATTTCCCATGGTCTTAGGAACCAACACACCGCTCTTCGGTGGAGCAAAGTGTAGCGATGTAGTTTACTGTTGTCATATGAAAACTGTTACCCATGCTACACCACGATGCAAGACAAAATTTCATTTATTTGTCATTAGAAATAAATATTTTACAATACACAATTACATACTGTTTTTTGTGATTAATCACTATGCTTTAATTATGTTCAATTTGTAACAACGAAAATACATCCTGCATATTAGATATTTACATTATAATTCATAACAGTAGCAAAATTACAGTTATGAAGTAGCAATGAAAATAATTTTATGTTTGGGGGTCACCACCACATGAGGAATTCTATTAAAGGGTTGAGGCACTAGGAAGGTTGAGAACCACTGGGCTAGGGCCTATATTCTTGACTGTGAAGAATAATCAGCTCTCTCTGAGAGGGTTGTCCTCCTCCACATGAGGGTCAGCATGGGCTGTGCATGGGGAAACTGCTGGAATGAGGAGGAGGAAGAAGATAAGCATCTAGTCAGCCAGATCAGCCACGTCAGATGCAGGGTCACCTAGATCATAATAATATGCCACCCAGAAATGGAACCCAGAAATTCCTGAAATGTCCAGTCCTTTAATGAAACATCTCACTGTGCATCAGTAAATCTCAGAATCACATTCTCTCCCAGACCCAGTCCCACTGAGGTCTTGGTATCACAGGTGCTGTAGGCATTTTGGCTGGTTTCAGTTAGTTGGTTTGTTGTACAGTGGTACCTCGAGATACGAGATTAATTCGTTCCATAACCTTGAGGCGTGGGAAACTATGAGATGCTCGAGTCTCGGTAAACTGGTGGGCCGTGTGCAGCTGGCAGATCCGCGATTACTCGTATCTCAACTGTTGCTCGTATTTCAAAGCAAAAATCGCTCGCTCGACGGCTCATATCTCAAAAATCTTCTATGTTAGGGCACTCGTATCTCGAGGTACCACTGTAATTAGTTGATTGACTTTGGGCCCAGGACTCCTCTGACTTCGCTGTGGCTATAAGATTGGCGTCTAAAGTTTACCTCAGTAGACTGTAACAACAATCTATTTATTAATCAATCTGTCTATCTATCATCATGTAACCATTCATTCATCATTTGTCAAAAATATTATTTTTTGTTAAAAATAACCAGGAAAATGCTCAACATCAATTTTATTTCTCTTGCAGTTGGAAAATTAATTTTAAATTATTCATGTTAACACCGTCCAGATAAATTGAACTGTTTGAGTCTTTGAGGAAAGATTACTAAGTCAGTCTTCTACGTTAATGGGTTCCATTTAAAAAATATTAACCATTTTCACATTAACGCTAGCTTTTTGACTTATGCAACCATCAGAATCAACCACTGCTAGAATCATTCATCTTAATAAGGAAAGAGGTAAATTAAAATTTTAACATTATAAAACATTTTTTTTTCCAATTTCTGCGTACGACTGGCTAGATATCTAGAGGAGCCTTTCTGTTATGTATCAGCTAAAACGTGCTAGATAAGATGGTGTTGTTATTTTAAAAACACACGCACATATGTTTACATGCATGCCAGAGTTGACAGGAAAATTCTCTCGGCCAGCAAATCAGACAGCAGGAACGGAGAGAGGCCGAGAGCCCTCCCGCTGGCATGGCCCTGAAGGCATCTGCCAGGTGCCTGTGCCAGGAGCTCGGGCCATACCTTTGCTGACCGTGTCACTCACCCTCCGGCCCACGGTGCGTGTGAACGGTGGCGCTGCTAGGAACATGCTGACAGTCCCACGCCTGCTCGGGGTGTGGAACTCCAGAGAGTCACCCCTCCCAGCCTGACAACCAGCAGACGCTGGCCGGTCTTCAAAGCCATCCCTGTCATGAGCTCCTGGGAGAGCTGAGGTCACATGGCAGGAAACAGAAGTGCAAGGAGTAAGAAGTCACCCCCCGATGGGAGCCAAGACACGTGATTGCTTTCACTGCTGGCAGCGCCTGGAAGGAAGAGGCGGCTGCCACCGCAGAGGAAGCAGACGTTGTTAAAAAACCCTAAGAGCTCAGTGTGCACCCATTCATCAGCTTAGAACAGCGGTTCTCAACCTGTGGGTCGCGACCCCTTTGGGGGTTGAACGACCCTTTCACAGGGGTCGCCTAAGACCATCAGAAAACACCTATTTCCCATGGTCTTAGGAACCAACACACCGCTCCTCGGTGTCGCAAAGTGTAGCCATGTAGTTTACTGTTGTCATAGGAAGACTGTTGTCCATGCTGCACCACGATTCAAGACAAAATTTCATTTATTTGTCATTAGAAAAAAATATTTCACAATATATAATTACATATTGTTTTTGTGATTCATCCCTATGCTTTAATTATGTTCCATTTGTAACAACGAAAATACATCCTGCCTATCAGATATTTACATGACAGTTCATAGCAGTAGCAAGATTACAGAGATGAAGTAGCAACGGAAATCATTTTATGGTTGGGGGTCACCACCACATGAGGAGCTGTATTAAAGGGTGGCGGCATCAGGAAGGTTGAGAACCACTGGCTTAGAGAACTGGGGGCTCCAGATTCAAAGGGAGTTTGTATCTCTTCCCAAGCTCCTCTCCCTGGTCCCCGAGGTGAAAAGGCTGGAGAGAGCTCGTGCTGGTGGCAGGGGATGCAGGAGTCACTGGCACGGTGCCCGATGCTCCTCTCGTGGGAAGCAGAAGCCTGAAGCCGTTGGGATGACACTGCAGGGGAGGTAGAAGCAAAGCCATGGCCCCATGTAGGAAGGTCAGCCACCCTTCTTCCCATAGTCCGCATTCAGGCAAAGACTGGCTGTTTTGCCGAGACCGGTTTGGCTCAGTGGATAGAGCATCAGCCTGTGGACTGAGGGCTCCCAGGTTCAATTCCGGTCAAGGGCACGTAACTAGGCTGTGGGCACATCCCCAGTGGGGTGTGTGCAGGAGGCAGCTGATGTTTCTCTCTCATTGATGTTTCTAACTCTCTCCATTCCTCTCTGTAAAAAATCAATAAAATATATTTTTTTAAAAAAAGAAAAAGATTGGCTGTTTCCAGGGAAGGATGGAAGCAAAAGCCATCAGATCTGGGGAGAGACGGAGAAACACTTCGGGCCCAAACGCTCTATCAATGAAAAGCGAAGATTCCCCAGTCCCAGGGGAGGGCAGCGACCTGTCGGGACAGAGGGCACCTGTCCCTGTGGTCCAGTTGATCCGCCGCCTCTCAGGGCACAGTAGGTGCGGCAGGGTGGAGGGTGGGTTTGGAGAGGGCATAAAGGAAATACCCAGCGTCATGATTAATTATTGTGAGAGACCATCAGGGTTACGATGAAGGGACGAGAAGCTATGAAAAACAACCCAATGCACTTGAAATATAATGCAATCCCCCGAAACCGGTTTGGCTCAGTGGATAGAGCGTCGGCCTGCGGACTGAAAGGTCCCAGGTTCGATTCTGGTCAAGGACATGTATATTGGTTGCAGGCACATCCCCAGTGGATGGCATGCAGGAGGCGGCTGATTGATGTCTCTCTCTCATCGATGTTTCTAACTTTCTATCCCTCTCCCTTCCTCTCTGTGAAAAATCAATAAAATATATATTTTAAAAAAAATGTTTAAAAAAGAAAGAAAAATAATGCAATCCTAAAAATGGAAAATCAAAATTATATATTCAATTTAATGGAGAAAGAGCAGATGAGCTACCTCAGTTTTTGGTTGGTAGATAACCAGCAAAACTGGATACTAGTGTGGAATCCTGTGTCTGGTACTCTCTCGAGCCGGGCAGCTGCAGGCCCTGCCATTGCCACGTCCACTTACAGCGGGCCAGCCTGGGAAGAAACAGAAAGGCACCTGCACATTTATGTGCAAGGATTCTCATCCAGGCAAAATCCACATTAATAAAAGCAAAAACGATGGGACAATTCAAATTTCAGTTAATAGAGGCGTCATGAATGGACTTATTGCCACTTAAAAATTCACATTAAGAATGGGTAATGACATGGGGAAATAATGTAGACAGCCTCGTTCCAAAATGAAGGTAGCTTTCTTATTGTGTATAATTATAAAATATAATCATTGAAAAAATTACACAACATAGAAAATTAAAGTAGAATAATTTCAGCACACAAAGATAGCTACCCTAACAAAGTTTTTCCACAGGCATGTGTAGATTCCCACATATCAACTGCATAAAGCAGACTGCTATATTGCTCATCCCCACAGGGAGAAAAATATGCCACAAATTATTAAAGTCCTTATTCATGGTGCTGGGAAAAACGGATGTTTTTTTCCTTTCGCTGATCCCTCCTTTACCTCCAGCTTGTCTACAGTTAGCATGATTACTTTATAAGAAAACATCTTAAATAACATAAATGCCGCAAGTGATTGGATATTAAACTAACGCATGACTCTGTCATTGCTTTGAATACAGAATATAGAAAATGGACAGATCCCTTTTGCAAAATGAGAAACGGCACTCATTAATCACTTTGCTGTCTGCCCCTAATGAAGACGTGCAAACGCCTATGCAGACAAGCTGAACTTCTCTTCTGAGACCAGGACAGGCAGGATGCTCTGCCAGAGAGAGGGTAACGATGGAGTTGGGAAAATGGGAAGGCAGAGGAAGCTTAGCGGTGTGTGTGTGTGTGTGTGTGTGTGTGTGTGTGTGTATGTGTGTGATGGATGAGGGTAGTGGAGGGGACGATTTCTATTCGGAATGCTCTATAAGAATTGTTTTAACATGGTAGTGTTCTGACAATAGTACAACAAGGTCACAAACAGCATTAAGAAACAAAAGCCAGGCCCTAGCCGGTTTGGCTCAGTGGATAGAGCATTGGCCTGCTGATTGAAGGGTCTCCGGTTCAGTTCTGCTGAGGGGCACATGTCTGGGTTGTGGTTCGATCCCCAGTAGGGGGCGTGCATTCTCTCTCATCATTGATGTTTCAATCTCCCTCTCCCTTCCTCTCTCTGATATCAATAAAAATATGTATTTTTTAAGAGAAACAGAAGCCAGGCATTGTGATATGACACACAGAATGAAAAAAAAAATGGGGTATGAAGATGCAGATCGAATGAGAATGTATGAAGTTGTATTATTGTTCAGACTTCTCCCCTAGCGCTGTCAGATCATTATATTCAATTACCTGTCACATCCAGTCAATGTTACCCACGTGTAACGCTACGATATTCCTATCCAATATTACGCTTCTGGATCAAAACAGAAAAAGTCAATTTAACATTGAGAGATTTTTTTCCGCGATTATTCTGTACATTCCCCTGCCTATAAATACAAACCGAGTAAACGCGCTGTTCCTCGCGATCATTCACGTCCCATAAAGCCCGCCTATCACATTAAGGATCTCGATAGAGCATCCCGAAGAGGATCGGAGCTGGGTTTATAGAAAATTAAATGCCTTCGACAGGGCGGGGAGGATAGCAGACAGCATCCTACTGAGTTCATTCTGTTCCTGCTCACTTTTGGCTCCAAACAGAAAAAGCCAATTCAAACAGTCAACCCAGCTCGGTTGGATTCTACAAACACGTTTTTCATTTTGTATTTATAGGAAAGCTTTGGGGGCTAGGAAAGGGAGGTGAAAAAAAGAGTCAAACACCGTCCCTGCCCTCCTGAATCCTCCCATTGCTTAAGAGCCACAGGAAGAAAGATGACAGCGAAACATGGCCGAAGGGGGCAAGGGGCTGTGATCACTATGAGAGTCATCCTAGACCTTGCCACTCCAAGCAGGGGGGCATCGCTGGGAGCTTGTGAGAGAGGCGGACACACCGCCGCCATCAGAACTCCTGAATCAGAGTCTCTGAAGGGGGACCCAGTTTTTTTGTTTGTTTTGTTTTTAATATATTTTACTGATTTTTTACAGAGAGGAAGGGAGAGGGATAGAGAGTTAGAAACATCCATGAGAGAGACATGGATCAGCTGCCTCTTGCACGCCCCCTACTGGGGATGTCCCTGTAACCAGGGTACATGCCCTTGATCAGAATCGAACCTGGGACCTTCCAGTCTGCAGACCGACGCTCTCTCCACTGAGCCAAAGTGGTTTCGGCAGGACCCAGTTTTAAGGGCTCCCCATGAGGAATGTTTAGGTTCTCAAGTTTGGGATGCAGCCCTGCTCTGAGGCACAGACGCTTGGTGTAAGAGGACACGATCCTTCCTGTTCACTTAATGACACAGTTTTAATACCAATGATGACTGTGCACATGCTCATTCTAGAAAAATTAGAAAATCCGGGGGAGTCCAAAAGGTGAAAAATTACCCTTATGAATGAGTCACAGTTCTCCAGTGAAAGAGAACCAATAACACACACACACACACACACACACACACACACACTCACTAGCTCATGCCCATTCTTTTGCATATGGAGGCCATGGAGGTGGTAAGTCCCAGGTCTGCCTGTGTGTCGTCAAGTTAAGATTCAGGAAAGTGAGGCTTTATTTCCAGTCCAAAGGCAGGAAAGGGGCTGATGTCCCAGGCTGAAGGCTGTTAGGAAGGATTCTCTCTTTCTGAAGGGAGGGCGGGTCTTTGTGTTCTAGGCAGGCCTTCATCTGATTGATGGGGATCCCCCCGCCCCCCACCATATCAGGGAGAGCCATCTGCTTTACTCCGTTTTCTGATTTAAATGTTAATCTTCTCCAAAAAGGACCCCCCACAGAAACGACCCAGAATAATGTTTTGCTAAATATGTGGGCACCTTATGTCCCAGTCAAGTTGACACATGCAATTAACCATCATCACACCTGAACTGACTGCTGTTTAACTTGACTCGTTTTACTTGCCACCTTTTTCAGAGTCAGCCCTGGGGAGGGATGAGGGTAAATGGGGTACACAGAGTCAGCCGAACCACTTTTTGCCTCTCTGCTCCCGCCATGAATTGGAAATGGAAGGCAGGTGCGTTCACCTCTGGCGGAGGGAAGAGTTTCATTTTCATGAATTCATTACACATAAGCAGCTGAGGGCTTTCTTTCCCCAAAGCAATTTTTGTAGCCGTGGCGTGAAGTCTATCTCTGGCATAAACATTACCCCTTCCGCCCCGTCTGAGCCACAAGTCCCATTTCTAATCTTCTTTCTGATTGAGAAATGATGGAGTGGATTTGCCGAGCAAACCTGCCTTCCTGACGGCGGGCTGCTCTTAGGGGAGTGGCCCTGGAGTAAGTGCATATTGTTTATGCCTGTTTACGGAGAAGTATATTTTAAAAATCATCATGTGGGCTACAGTTTGTAACAGGATCTCCCCCAGGCCGATTGAAAAATGCTGTCCTGATGTTAGATTATAGTCTGTTTCTCACATCACCGGGGCTGTGGTTACAGAGTCTTCTGAAAGGGCTTGACAAGACGCTGATTCTCTCTCCTTCGTGACCAGAGAGTCCTGGCAAAATGAGGGGGCAGCAGGAGCCATCACTATCCCCAGATGACTCCTTCAATAGTGTGATCTCTTCTCTATATCCCAGGGTCCCCATCAGTGGTTCCAAACCGTAGCGGCACATTGGAGATCCGGGAGTTTAAAAAAATACTGACGTTCGGTGCCCGCCCGCAGATATTTTGATTTGGTGGCTGTGTGCTGGGATTTCTGGAAGCCTTTGGGGACAGCCAGCATGGTGAGCCAGGGCCCCAGAGTTCTTGTTTCTGCCAGGTGTGGTGGTGGGACAGCGGGGTCACCTGGGAAGGGGTCAGAAATACAGAATCAGCCTGCCCCCCCACCTGCCTGCTGAATCTGAACCTGCATTTTAGCAGGACTCCCGGGGAATCTCTAGACATGAAGTTTGCAGATAGCCCTGTCCTATGTGTCTGTCTTTCCCTTGGTGGTAAAATCAACCTTTGGGAGAGGGAACTCACTCCCATGAAAATAGGTACAGTGGCACCTCGAGATACGAGTGCCCTAACATTTGAGATTTTTGAGATACGAGCCGTCGAGCGAGCAATTTTTGCTTTGAAATAGGAGCAACAGTTGAGATACGAGTCATTGCGCGGATCAGCCAGCTGCACACGACCCACCCGTTTACCGCGACTCGAGCGTCTCATAGTTTCCCACGCCTCAAGGTTACGGAACGAATTAAACTCGTATCTCGAGGTACCACTGTATTTGGTTTAGTGAATTCTAGGAGGTGGTCACAGTACTTTTTGAATCAGTTGAGGGTATGAGAAACACTGAGTGTATTCTTGTACTATTATTTACTAGAGGCCTGGTGCATGAAATTTGTGCACAGCGGGGGTGAGGAGGGGGGTTTGAGGGGTCCCTCAGCCCAGCCTGTACCCTCTCACAGTCCAGGAACCCTCAGGGGACGTCCGACTGATGGCTTAGGCCTGCTTCCCTAAGCTGGCAGTCAGACATCCTTAGTGCTGCTTCAGAGGCAGGAGAGGCTCCCGCCACCGCTGCTGTGCTCCCAGGGGTGAGGTCGGCTTCTGGCTGAGCGGTGCTCCCCCTGTGGGAATGCACTGGCCACCAGGGGGAGCTGCTGCACTGAGTCTCTGCCCCTTGGTGGTCAGCGCATGTCATAGATACTGGTCATTCCACAGTTTGGTCAATTTGCATATTAGCCTTTTCTTATATAGGATCAATTATTGTACTATTTTCCATACAGACAACTGGAATCAACTGCATTTGCCCCGCCCTGTATTTGCAAAAGGCTAAAATGTTTTCTATATCAGATGATTTGCCCAGATATTATCTGTTCGTTTTCCTCCAAAGCCATTTACCCTCCTTCCTTAAGAATATTAAAAAAAAAAAAGGTATTCCTACTTTGTTGCTGAATCCATAGCTGCCACAGGTGAAGAGATGGAAATAATGATCCAGACCTTTTTCTGAGGAGCGAAGGCACAGAACATTCAGAGTATTTGCTTGCTTCCCTGAGCTGACAAGCTGAACCTGTGCATGAGAAGACGCCAGTTATCTAGAAACAGACCGAGGCTTGATTTTGGAGGTTTTGTTTAAAAAAAAAATCTGCTGAAAAGAAAGTTGACACCCGATGGATAATCCCTCCCTATAATTTCCACTTAGAGAGCATGCCTGTGCCGTGTCCCAGCTGAAATGTATATGTCCCAGGAAGGGTAGGAGGGGTCAGACTAAAGGATGCACAGGGCAAGGATGTGGTTCTCCCATACCCTTCTCCCCAGGGCTCAACGAGCATCACAGCGCGAATTAATGAGTGCATAGATGGATGGGCAGCAGAGAATCCATCCCTCAGACCCTCGGTGGAAGCAGGTTTTGATCGTGCAGGAGCATAAAGCCAGAGGTGCCCCGAAAGACTCGATAAAAACCTCACTGCACAACTTTGCCCAGAGCACTCTTCCCTTTAGCTTATCCCAGATGTCTCCTGGTGCACGGAGCGGGGGAGAGATTTCTGTAATCTAAAATGTCAGGGAACGAAGCCAGAGGAGGCCGTACGCAGAAGAAAGCACATTCCGTGAGTTTCTGGACGCTCAGTCTCTGGATTCTGATGTCCTTTTTCTTCAGAAAGAGAGACCCTCCTTTATGTCTCTGCGTGTGTCTGTCTGACTTTCAGCTCAAAGAGATTGCAGCTGGCTGCGTGGTATACGTGTGTGTGTGTGTGTGTGTGTGTGTGTGTGTGTGTGTGATCTTGGCAAGCTAAGTGGCCAAAGAGGAGAGTCAGGGGGCTACCCCGGAACCCCTCTGGTGTCAGTGAGGGCATTCAGGAGCACCTGTGCTGGCGGCATGTGTGATGTGTGGCCACTAGGGGTCCCCAGCAGCCGGCGATGGGAACTGGGACTTGGGTAGCCTAGCGAGGAGGCCTCCCTTTGTCTGCACCCCAGGTGTGGGCTCCTTTTGTTCAGAGGCAGGGCTGCTCAGGGCAGGTCTGAGCTGTCTGGGGGTAACCCCACCAGGGGCCATCTCCCCACTTCCAGGGTCACAGAGTCTCCCTGAGCTTCAGCCTCTAGGCACGCCTGTCCTTCCCCCAAAGAGCCTTTGACGTTTTCTCTGTAACAGGACCAGGCATCTTTGTTTCTAGAAACACTGTCTTAACTACAAAGGGAAAGGCTGCTGGCTCCGATATCGATGCTGAGAAATTGATGGCGAGAGGACCGGTTTTCAGGGGAGAGCGGAGTATTCGCCATAAAATATTTAAAGCCCGGTGTTGACAAATAGCCCCACTGGTCTCCGGTGCACGCCAGCCACTGGATTAATCTGGAAAGTCAGGAATATTTCATTCTGTGCGTAGCGCCGAGGGGGGTGGGGAATGACCTTCACGTACACCCCCAGCTCCCGCCACCGCAGCCCCATGCCCTGCGGGGTTTCTGGGCCTGCCTTTCAGCTTCAAAGGAACAGTAAAGCAAACATAAACAAATGACGGTGGCACACGAGCTGCTCTGTACACAATGAAGTACAGGAGTGGTAACAGCCGGCCACGGGTGGAGGCGGGGGTGGCAAACATTGGCTCCCTCAAAATTTCAGTCTTGGGTTCTCATCGTTTCAGCTGTCGTTGTAAACAGTGGGGTCCTGACACACATCCACTTCTTCGCACTCATCCTCTGTGGCTGAGTGGGTGCAGCTACTGGTGTGACATGTAATGGGGGTGTCCTTGAGGACCAAGTATGGAGTCATTTGTTCCAAAGCACCTATTGTGTGCAGACAAAAGCACCTATTGTGTGTAATGTGGTAGGGGACACAAAGGGTGGGGGGGTGGGAGGGAGGCGGGATCACTGAGGACACCTGTTTGTCAGAAGGGGCCTGGGGCACTGTGACCCTGCCCCCTGGAAGCTCTTAATGGAGTCGGGAGATAGAAGGATGTTGCAAACTTACCAGCCACACAGGACAGGGCATCCTCTAATGGGCGGTCCAGAGAAAGCATTAGAGCAGAGGTTCTCAACCTGTGGGTCGCGACCCTTTTGGGGGTCAAATGACCCTTTCACAGGGGTCACCTAAGACCACCGGAAAATGCAGATATTTACATCACGATGCATAACAGTAGCAAAATTTCATGGTTGGGGGTCACCACCCCATGAGGAACTATATGTGAGGGTCGAGGCCTTAGGAAGGTTGAGAACTGCTGCATTAGAGGAGTCTGGCGTGGGGATCAGGGAAGACTCTCTAGGAAGGTGGCTTCCACCTGAACTTTCATGATACGGAGGGTGCCCAGCAGGGAGGACGTAGGAAAGGCATGAGCTGGGCTGGGCACAGTGAGAAGGAGGTGTATTTACAGAGGAGATAACGGGAAACAGGTTTGGAAAGGGAAGGTGGGAAGACTTTAAATG